>BQNB010030096.1:0-54144 GCA_026074375.1 Tanacetum coccineum
TACGATAACTCTTCTCCCCGTCCTCCGGAAGAATTTAATTATGAAAATCCTACCAAGTCTTTCTCTCCATCTCCTATCCCGGTCGAGGATAATGACTCTCTTATGGAGGAGATCGACATTTTTCTTGATGGTGATGGATCAACACCACCGGGTATTAAGAGTGATGATTTTGACTCGGAAGATGACGATAATTCTACCTCCCGTCCCGAGTTCGAATCATTTCATGTTGATTATCCCGATTCGGGAAATTCAACCATTAATGTGGTGGAAGACATCCCCGTGGATGTGCCTAATATTTTGCCCACCCATCCCACCATTCATATGGATTTTAACTCCATTCCTTCTCATAATGATCTCGGATCCGATCTTGATGTTTCTTCTCCTTCCAAAGATAGAAACAAGATTTACGATCAGGTGATATGCATTGAAGTCGAATCCACGAGCTTTCTTGCTCCTCTTTCCCCCGTGATTGATACTTTACTTCCATTTTCATCCGAAAATGAAGACAAAGTTTTCAATCATGGTGTTCTTGCTTATAAGGAGAAATCTCCTCCTTATTCATCATATCGGGGCTTGAAAGCTTTCCAGCTTTCTCCTGAAATCCCGATGTTGATTCATGGAGACAACACTCCTAATCTGGGTGTTCGTCATCCCCATTTCTATCCCCTTTGACAAGCTTAAGTATGGGGGGATCGAGTCAAGCTAAGTGACCTAAAACAAGCACTTCGTGGGTGGCAACCTATGCTTATCTTAGTATAATCGTAGTAGTAGTAGTATGCTAGCTTAGTAGTAATGAATAAGTGTTTTTGTTGTGAGGAGGCTCGCCTCTTCCATTATCCGTGTTTTGTGTTTTGTGATTTTGTATGTCCAGGATTACCCAGATTTTTGAAGCCTCTCGTGCTCGCGGTTTTGTCCTTCGATCACAAGAGCTTCACATCCTCAGCTTCATTTTGGGAATCCAATATCCTAATCTTATCGACTAACATTTATCTTTAAGCACACTTAATAAACGGCTTTAGTTATATGTAGAGACCCTTCGTAAAACATTGAGGACAATGTTTAGTCTTAGTATGGGGGGATCTTCGATTTGATTGTGCCTGCAGTCGTTGTTTTCGCGTAATCGCGTTTTTACCACCAAAATTTCAAAAAAATGAAAAAATTTAAAAATTTTCAAAAATAAAATAAGTGTTTTGTCACAATTTTGACTTTCTTGCTGGGTAGAATAAGAATAAATTTTGACTCGATCGAGCGTGTTAAGCTCTAGCTTGTTCCTTAACTTTTAGGCTAAGCGTTCGCGAATATTTGCGAAGAACGAAAAATGATATAGTTGAATATGAGTTGGATGCTAAACAAGGATTATTTGGAAATCTTAAGAGCTCATGTATGTAATTTGTGGCTTTTTCTCCCAAAGCTTCTAACCGGATTAATAATACGTGCTATTTTTGGAGATTAAACTTAAATCAACAATTTTTTACGTAGTTAATAGCAAAAATTTTAGTCTTAGTTCAAATTTATACTTGAATTTTTCAAAAAGAAGTCTTCTTCTCAACCCACCACACTACCTCTTGTACACCTTGGCAATCCTAAAAAACGTCATTGGTCCAAAAAAATGACAAGAAAACAAGGGTATAGATTGTTTGGATTGGGCACCAAGAAAGTTTAATCGCCAAGATTGAGTTTGGACTTATACTCACACAACAAGCACTCTCCTTTGAAGTCTCTCAGCAAAGAAACACAAGTTTGAAGACTTCTTAGTATAAATAGGGATAGTTAGCTTATTTTTTACTATTTCGAATTTGGTTGTTTGTATTAAACAAATTTGTACCAATTTTTTTACTGCATTTTAAATTACTTGTCATTTTCTTTTCATGTCATTTTAATTACTGTTCTTTTAATTACATGCATTTTACCTTTTTCAAGTATTGAATTTTTCAAGTTACTTTAAATACTAGTCATTTAAGCTTACTTGTTCTTTAATTACTGTTCTTAAGCTCTTATATAAGCCTTTGAACCATCAAAAGCTTATATAAAAGCCTATTTTTTTCAATTCTGACTAAAAATCCAAAAATTCACAAAAAAATCAATATTTGTACAATGCAAATGGAGCATGGTAATGTTGGATGGCATTGGGTTTAGTACTCTTGGGAAGCTATAGGATTATATAATGGGTTGAGTTCTATTTGTCTTGCCACAAGCATTGGACACTTGTGAGTTTTTCTCATTTTTCAATTTTTTGCTTTTTACTGTTCATCTGCTTATTTTGTGCTTATTCCTGCTTATTCTTGCTTATGTATGTTGTCTTATGCTTATGTGTCTCTTTTTATTGCTTATTTGTCATTTATTTTAAGTTTGCTTTAAAAACTGTCTTATTTGCCTCTTAATCTGCTTTTGCTAATTTGCCTTTTCTAGTTTGTATTGTGTTTTATTATCATTAGTGCGTCATATTTTCATTGTTATCATCTGATTTCTGTTAAACTGCTTAATCTTTTAAAATCAGTTTTAAAGCATTATTTACTCTTAAAGGGGGTGTTTGGGATAGAGGTAACAAGGGTCAAAATGGTTTTAAAATCATTTGGGTCATTTGCTTTCTTTTACAAACCTTTTAAGCTGTGTTATTGTTTCAAATTGATTTCAAGTCTTAAAACCTATTTTTAAGTTTTGTCTAATAGAGTCTTTGAAACTGTGGTGACAACAGTTTCATAAGTCCTTATTTGGTTTGGCTTTTAAAAACAGTTTTTAAAACTAGTTTTATGTGTCCTTTTAAGTGTCTAATTCAGTAGCATAGTCCTTGTTAGTTTACTTTAGTTTTTCCAAAAATCTGTCAAAGTCTTTATCAAGTGTCCTTTGGTAAAACTGTCTTTTTGATTTTCAAATTTCAGTAGGTAAAAATTGTTTTTAGCTTTTAAAATTTTGAGCATAAGCTCTTTTGTTGTCAAACTCCATCTGTTTTTACTTATTTTTCATTTTCAGCTTATTTTTCTAGCTTATTTTAGGCCTGCTTTAAGCCTAGTTTCTTTTAGTATAACACAAAAAAAAATAGCTATCTGTGGGTTACCCCTTTACACGTAGCTTTTTGTAGCTTAATTGGAGTTTCAAACTCATTGTTTTTCTGATGATTCCTAAGTAGCTTTTTGGATGATCTTTAGGTCCTATACCCTCTTAGCCATAAGGACTTCCATAAGGGCGATTAAAATTAAGGCCCAAAAAAGTTCCCCTTAGGAGTGTGAGTGATAGTTTAAGCCATTTAAGTTATTTGATTTTTATAGATTACCTGCCTCGTTTTTTTTGCTTGCTTATTTTGTTTTAAATTTGCTTTTAGGTGTTGTGTAGGGCCTTCTTAGCTTTATTTCTCCCTTTTATTTTCCCCCCCCCCCTCCCCCTGTTTGATAGCTTATTTGTGTTTAAAATAGCCCAACAGTTAGCTTAATTAGGACTTAGTGTAAAAAGGCCCTTTCTGTCACTTTTTAGCTTATTTCAGTGCTAATTTGTGGTTTATAAAAAAGGTTGTTTTTATTAAAATTGCTTATTTTTGGGTCTTTAAGCTTTTCCATTAATATAAAAATTTGACAAATTAAAAATTTTGGAAATTGGAAGTCTGGGTGAGCACAGGCTCGAATCCCCTGGACATCACAACCTCAACTTTTAACATCAACCACACACACAAACCACTCCCCTTGGGTCTTTTCCGTTCTAGTTTGCACACATTAATCTTTTATACACGTTTTTTCCATTTTAGCTTATAAGCCTTTTCGGCTTTTTCCCAGCTTATTCAAATAAGCTGGCAACACCATTTTATTTTTCATAGATTCTCCTCATTCTCAAAAAGTTCTTTCTGTATTTTTTCAGTTTTTCTAGTTAAGTTTTAGTACTTTTATTCAGTTTTTCTTATTTAAATTCAGTTTTTTATTCATGAAAAATTATTAAAAAGTCAAAAAAAATTCTTTTTTTTTCAAAATTTTCTTTTATCATTTAGCACTTAGGAAAAATAGATTTTGCATCGTAGGGTCGAAATTTCAAAATTTCGTTCTTTAAAGAACGGGTTTAAGATCCCGTTCTCGTTTTTAGGTTTAAATCATTTTTAGCTTTCGTTTTTAGGTTTTCTTTAATCATTTTTGCATTTTAATCTTAAAAATTAGAAAAGCCAACTCAAAAAATCTTTAACTATTCAAAAACGCGATCATGAACGTTCTCGATTTTCAATTCACACCTCGTTGGGAGAACGACCCAGGGGGTTTTTGATTTTCCTTTGGTCAAAAGGAATTGATTTGAATCTCTTAGAATTCTTACTATACTATATTATAATTGAATTATAATCTAACCTAAAAGTTTGGGAATCATTTTGGCGCGTTGCCGGGAGGTGTGTTGCGACGAATATCGTTACGTTTGCGATTAGTGACTTGAAGACCCTTCCTCGTGAAGTTATCATTCCCGTTTGTGAATATTTTCCTTTTTATTATGTTAATATACAAATAAGATTTTTCATTTTTCTTTTATAGTATAATTATAAGTATAAAACAGAAAACCAAAAGTTAAACGTTGTCTTTTAATAAGATTAAAAATCATCATCAATATAATGCTTTCAATTGAGCATTATCATAATAAGTTCCCAAATAAAAGATTTAAAACTTGCCTTTGTGTCACTCGCGAGATACGGCTCACCTTTAAGCGATTAACAAACTATAAGAGGGGTATAAGGAGGGTTGTTCCAAGGAACTACGACCCTAAAGGAGAAGGTTTTTAATAGCTTTGCGCTTTCCCGCTCCTCCGCTCCTTTGTGCGTTTTTCTTTTAAAGAGTTACCGTGAAGCAAGTTGATTATCGGTTTAAGTTATTCGATCTCATTTTGTCCTTATTAAAATATGTTGTTTAAAAAACTCGAAAAACCAAAAATAATCTCCTTTAACCTCTTTGCCATTTAATTCTTTTTTCTTACCCTCTTATCTGTTTAATTCTTCGACATGTCTTCGTATAACCATCCTGGTTGCTCGTGTTGTGGAGGTCAGTGTATTGTGGAATCTGTTATGTGCTGTGCAGTGTAGAATTCAGAAATGAGTTTGTCTATGACCCAAATCCTTATTCTTATAATGAAACACCGAACTTCTTCAACCAACCTCCACAGCACCAATACGAGACATACTCGTGTGAATTTTGTGGAGGAAACTCTCATCCGGGTTTCGATTGTCAAACAAGGAACACACCCGTCTTTGATCAGGGTCCCTGTTACAATCAAGACTTTGGTTTTAACCAACCTCCACATTATTCCCCGAGTCAGCCACAACAATATCTTTGTTGTGAGATCTGTGGGAACGATGCTCATTATGGTTACGATTGTCAACCTCAAGTTTCGTTTGTTTACAATCAGGACCCGTGCTACAATCAAAACTATGATGAGTTCCCACATTATTTATCAAGTTTTCAACAACAAATTCTTTGTTGTGAAAATTGCGAGGGTCCTCGCGCGACTTTTAAATGTCAACCAATGAATCAAAATTTTCACGATTATGGTTTTGACCAATTTCAACCCCCGCAGTCTCCCGTCATTCATCAACCTCCTCAAGAAATGAGCATGGAAGCTTTGCAAGCCCGAGAAGACCTATAAATCGAAAGAAACTTTCTAAAGAAATTTTAATCGTATTTCTTTATGGAAACACAAAGGTTTTAATGCATAGTTGGGACAAATTTCTTGAAATTAACATGTTGTAAAGAAAAGCATCTTCAATCCGAGGAGGTACAAGAATTGCTTAACAAACTTCTTCAAGATTTTCAAAGCATAAACGAGGAGTTGGCATAATTTATTAATACTCCAAGTTGGAATTTGCCTATCTCATCTTATGATGATGACGAAGATGAGTATTCTTTTGCAACACAAGAATATCTCATGACATGTTCTACCGCAATCACACCCGATTCACCAAAAACGGACTCCCTCATAATAGAGGATGAGCATCTTGACACTATTCCGGAGACGGAATCGGACGAATTCATAAAGTCTAGTGTTGAGGACCTTTTCCTAAACCCAAGTGAGTCCGAGGATGAACGTGAGTGTGATGTGCCCGATTGTGATGATTCTCAAACGACAAATTTTTCAATGTTTTCCAATTCTTTCTTCGACGAGACTATTCCTCTAGTGATGACGAATCAAGTCATGAGGAGGTTATTCACGAAATGAGTTTTAAAACTTTTTCAAACCTTTTTGATCTTGACGAGGAAATCATTTCTAGTGAGTTTAATCCGATTCATAATGAAGACCTCGATTCTACGCCGAAAGATGTTCGTTTTGATGCCGAGTCTTATCTTCTTGAATCATTAGTCAATCCCGTCGATACTTGATGGCTTCCCTCAAGATTGATTTTCGTCTCGATGAGTTCACCGATTGAACTCACTCGTCTCAATTAATTCCACCGGGAATTGATAATATCAACCTTGATCCAGAGGGTGATATTTTGTTTTTGGATAGTTTGCTTTACGATAACTCTTCTCCCCGACCACTAGAAGCTTTTCAAGATAATTCTAATACTATCATCGAGTCTCTTCCCACATTTCCTATCCCCGTTGAGGATAGTGACTCTCTTAGGGAAGAGATCGATATATTTTCTGGTCCGGATGACTCAATACCACCGGGTATTGAGAGTGATGATTTCGACTCGGAAGATGACAATAATTCTACTTCCCTTCCCAAGTTTGATTCATTTCATGTTGATTATCCCAATTCGGGAGATTCAACCATTAATGTGGTGGAAGACATCCCCGTGATGTGCCTAATATTTTGCCCACCCATCCCGCCCTTCTTATGGATTTCGACTTCATTCCTTCTATTAATGATCTCGGACTCGATCTGACTGTTTACTTCTCCTTCCGGTAATAGAAACAAGATTTACGATCCGAGGATATGCATTGAAGTCGAATCCATGAGATTTCTTGCTACTCTTTCCCCCGTGATTGATAATTTACTTATATTTTCATCCAAAAATGAAGACAAAGTTTTCAATCACGGTGTTCTTGCTTCAAAGGAGAAATCTCCTCCTTCTTCATCATCATAGGCTTGAATGCTTCAAGTTGTTCTCTTCATAAACGCCCGATGTTGATTCATGGAGACAACACTCCAAATTTGGGTGTTCGTTATCCCCTTTGTATATCCCCCTTGACATGCTATAGTTTGGGGGATCGGGTCAAAGACTAAGTGTGACCTAAAATCATGCGCTTCGTGGGTGGGAATCAAACATGCTTATCTAGTATAATTCGTAGTATGTATGGTAAAGTTTATGTAGTAATGAATAAATGTTTTTTGTTGTTATGAGAGGCTCGCCTCTTCCATTTTCCGTGTTTGTGTTTTGTGGTTTATTGTCCAGGATTTCCCGGATTTTTAAAGCCTCTCGTGCACGCGATTTTGTCCTTCGATCACTCGAGCTTCACATCCTCAGCTTCATTTTGGGAATCCGATATCCAAATCTTATCGACTAACGTTTATCTTTAAGCATACTTAATAAACGGCTTAGAATTTACGTAGAGACCCTTCTTAAAACATTAAGGACAATGTTTAATTCTAGTATGGGGGGGGATCTATCGATTTGATTGTGCCTGCAGTTGTTTTTTTCGCGTAATCCCGTTTTTACCACCAAAAAAATTTGTCAAATTTTTGGTGGTACAATCGGGATTACCGCGGAAAATACGACTGCAGGCACAATCAATTCGATGTTCACCCCTGTACTAGAATTAAAACAATTGTCCTTAATGTTTTAAGAAGGGTCTCTACGTAAATCCTAAGCCGTTTATTAAGTATGCTTAAAGATAAATGTTAGTCGATAAGATTGGATATTGGATTCCAAATGAAGCTGGAGGGATGTGAAGAATCGATGTGATCGAAGGACAAATCGCGTGCACGAGTGGTTTAAAAAATCAGGTAATCTGGACAATAACCACATAAACACAAACACGGAAAATGGAAGAGGCGAGCCTTCATAACAACAAAAAACACTTATTCATTACTACATAACTTTGCATACTACTATACGATTTTACTAGGATTGCATGGTTCCCACCCTCGGAAGCGATTGTTTTAGGTCACTTAGCTTGGACAGATCCCCATACTTATGCCTTGTCAAGGGGGATAGAATGGGGATAAAGAACTCCAAATTTGGTCGTGTTGTCTCCATGAATCATCAATCGGGCGTTTTGAGAAGACATATTGGAAGCTTTCCAGCCCCGATGTGATGAAGAAGGAGGAGATTTCTCGTTTTTCCTTTGAAGCAGAAACACCGTAGATTGAAATCTTTGTCTTCATTTTTGGATGAAAATATAAGTAAATTATCAATCACGGGGGAAAGAGTGCAAGCAATTCTGTGGATTCGTCTTCAATGAATATCTCGGTTCTGGTCAAATCTTGTTTCTTTTTCCGGCAAGGAGAAGAACATCAAGATCGATCCTGAGATCATTATGAGAAGGAATGTTAAAGTCGAAATCCATAAGATGGGCGGGATGGGTGGGAATATATTTGGCACGTCCGCGGGGGATGTATTCCCCACATTTAGGTTGAATCTCCCGGAATTGGATAATCACTTGAAATGAATTCAAAACTTGGGAAGGGATGTTGAATTTATTGTCATCTTTCAAGTCGAAATCATCACTCTCAATACCCGGTGGTATTGTGTCATCCGGACAGGAAAATATATCAACCTCTTCCCTAAGAGAGTCACTATCCTCAACGGGGATAGGAATTGTTGGGAAGAGACTTGATGATAGTATTAGAATTGTCTTGAAAAGATTTCTGGGTGGTCGAGGTGAAGAGGTTATGTAAAGCAATTTTCCAAAAAAACAAAATTCACCTCCGGATTCAGGTTGATATTATCAATTCCGGTGGAATTAATTGAAGACGAGTGAGTTCATGGTGAACTAATCGAGAAGAAAATCAATCTTGGGAGGGAAGCCATCAATGTATCACGATGGATAATGATTCAAGAAGATAAGACGCGACTTCAAAAACGGAACATTCTTTTGGCATTGAATCGAGGTCTTCAATTTGAATGGATTAAATCACTAGAAATGATTTCCTCGTCAAGATCATAAAGAGGGTTTGAAATAGTTTTTTAAATACTCATTAGTGCATAACCCTACTCTTGACTTGATTCGTCATTCACTAGAGGAATAGACTCGTCTCGAAGAAGAAATGGGAATAACATGAAAATTTGTTACGTTTGAGAATCATCACATCGGGACACATCACACTCATATTCATCCTCGGATTCACTTGGGTTTTGGACAAGGTTCTCAACACTAGACTTTATGAATTCGTCCGATTCTGTTTCCGAATTGTGTCAAGGATGCTCTAATCTCCATTAATGAGGATGTCCGTTTTTTTTGCTGTATCGGGTGTGATTGCGGTTAGCACATGTCATGTGATATTCTTGTGTTGCAAAAGATTACTCATCATTCGTCATCAATCAAAGATGAGATAGCAAATTCCAACTTGGAGTATTAATAAATTATGCCAACTCCTCGTTTATGCTTTGAAAATCTTGAAGAAGTTTGTTAAGCAATTCTTGTACCTCCTCGGATTGATGTTGCTTTTCTTTACAAGCATGTTTAATTTCAAGAAAATGTGATCCCAAGCTTGCATTTAAACTTTGGTGTTCCATGAAAAGAAATACGATTAAATTTTTTAGAAAGTTTTTCTATCGTATCTTTATTAGGTTCTTCTCGGGCTGGCAAAGATTTCCATGCTCATTCTTGAGGAGGTTGATGGAATGACGGGAGGAGCGGGGGTTGAAATTGGTCAAAACCATAATCGTGAAAATTTTGATTCATTGGTTGACATTTAAAAGTCGCGCGAGGACCCTCGCAATTTTCACAACAAAGAATTTGTTGTTGAAAACTTGATAAAGTTTGTGGGAAAACCATCCATAAGTTTTGATTGTAGCACGGGTCCTGATTGTAAACAAACGGAACTTGAGGTGGACAATCGTAACCATAATGAGCATCGTTCCCACAGATCTCACAACAAAGATATTGTTGTGGCTGACTCGGAGAATAATGTGGAGGTTGGTTAAAACCAAAGTCTTGATTGTAACAGGGACCCTGATCAAAGACGGGTGTGTTGTTTTTTTTGCCCCTGGGGTTTATTTGACAATCGAAACCCCGGATGAGAGTTTCCTCCACAAAATTCACACGAGTATGTCTCGTATTGGTGCTGTGGAGGTTGGTTGAAGAAGTTCGGTGTTTCATTATAAGAATAAGGATTTGGGTCATAGACAAACTCATTTCTGAATTCTACACTGCTACAGCTCAGACAGTTTCCACCATTAAACGGACCTCCACAACACGAGCAACCAGGATGGTTATACGAAGACATGTCGAAGAATTAAACAGATAAGAGGGTAAAGAAGGTAAGAATTAAATGGCAAAGAGGTTAAAGGAGATTATTTTTGGTTTTTGAGTTTTTTTTTAAACAACATATTTTAAAGGACAAAATGAGATCGAATAACTTAAACCGGAAATCATTCGAGCTTCTACGGTAGCTCTTTAAAGAAAAAGCACAAAGAGCGGAGGATGCGGGAGGGAAGCGCGAAGCTTTTAAAAACCATCTACTTTAGGGTGTAGTTCTTGGAACAACCCTCCTTTTAACCCTCTTATAGTTTGTTAATCGCTTAAAGGTGAGCCGTATCTCGCGAGTGACACAAAGGCAAGTTTTAAATCTTTTATTTGGGAACTTATTATGATAATGCTTCAATTGAAAGCATTATATTGATGATGATTTTTAATCTTATTAAAAGACAACGTTTTTATCTTTTTGGTTTTTCTTGTTTTTATACTTATAATTATACTAATAAAAGAAAAATGAAAATATATTTGTATTTTTATAATAATAAAAGAATATATTCACAAACAGGGTATGAGAACTTCAGAGGAAGGGTCTTCAAGTCCAATAATCTGTCATAACGTAAACGATATTGTCGCTACAAACCTCACGGCTAACGGCGCCAAATGATAACAAATTTTTTGGGTTAGATATAATTCCCCCCAAAATTATAATATAGTATAGTAAGAATTCTAAGAGATTCAAATCAATTCCTTTTGACCAAAGGAATATCAAAAACCCCCTGGGTCGTTCTCCCAACGAGGTGTGAATTGAAAATCGAGAACGTTCATGATCGCGTTTTTGAATAGTTAAAGATTTTTTGAGTTGGCTTTTCTAATTTTTAAGATTAAAATGCAAAAATGATTAAAGAAACTATAAAAAACGAAAGCTAAAATTGATTTAAACCTAAATAACGAGAATGGATCTTAAATCGTTCTTTTAAAGAAGAAAATTTTGAAATTTGACCCTACGGAATGCAATCTAATTTTCCTAAGTGCTAAATGATAAAAGAAAATTTAAAAAAAAAAGAATTTTATTTTTTGACTTTTTAATAATTTTTCATGAATTAAAAACTGTTTTAATAAGAAAAAATGATTAAAAGTACTAAACTTAACGAGAAAAATCTGAAAAAAAAATACAGGAGTAGAAGTACTTTGGAATGAGTACGAACTATGAAAATAATTGGTTATATGTTGCACAGCTTATTTGAATAAGATGGGAAAAAGTCGCAAAGGCTTATAAGCTAAAAGGAATAAAAAGTGTTTTAAGATTAATGTGTGCAAACTAGAACGGAAAAGACCCAAGGGTGGAGTGGTTTGTGTGTGTTGTGTTAAGACATTAGTTGAGGTTGGTGAGGTCCAGGGTTCGAGCCTTGCTCACCCTAGACTTCACAATTCCTATGTTTTTTATTTTGCAACATTTTTTTTATGGAAAAGCGTTTAAGACCAAAAATAAGCATTTTTATTAAAACAACTTTTTTTTATAAACCACAAATTAGCACTGAAATAAGCTAAAAAGTGACAGAAAGGGCCTTTTTACACTAAGTCCTAATTAAGCTAACTGTTGGGCTATTTTTAGACAAATAAGCTATCAAACAGGAAAATAAGCTAAGAGAGGCCCTACACTAACACCTAATAAGCAAATATAAACTAAATAAGCAAGCAAAATAACAGGAGGTTATCTATTATAAAATCAAATAAGCTAAAATGGTAAGATATCATCACTCAGCATAAGGGGGTACTTTTGGTCTTTTTTTTAGCTCCTTAAGGGTTCCTTATGGTCTCATGGAGGGGCTATAGGACCTTAAAGATCATCCAAAAAGCTACTAGAATCAGCAGAAAAACAAGAGTTTGAAACTCCAATAAGCTAATAAAAAGCTAAGGGAAAGGGTTACTCACACAGATGGGCTATTTTTTTTGTTTTCTTAAAAAGCAACTAGGCTTAAAGCAGGCTAAAATAAGCCTAGAAAATAAGCTGAAAAAGAAAGATAAAGTAAAACAGATGGAGGTTTGGACACACAAAAAGAGCCTTATGCTTAAAATTTTAAAAGCTAAAAACAATTTTTACCTACTGAAATTTAAAAATCAAAAAGACAGTTTTACCAAAGGATACTTGATAAAGACTTTGACAGATTTTTGGAAAAAAACTAATGTAAATAACAAGGGACTATGTACAGATTAGACACTTAAGGAACTTATAAACTAGTCTTAAAAACTGTTTTTAAAAGCCAAATCAAATAAGGACTTATGAAACTGTTGTCACCACAGTTTCAAAGACTCTATTAGACAAAACTTAAAAATAGGTTTTAAGACTTGAAACCTTTTGAAAACAGATTAACCACAGCTTAAAAAGGGTTTGTAAAAGTAAGCAATAGTGACCCAAATGATTTTAAAACCAGTGTGAACCTTTTTACTCTTATCCCCAAACACCCCTTAAGAGTTTATTTATGCTTTTTAATATGATTTTAAAAGAGTTAAGCAAGGTTTATGAAATCAGATGAATACAATGAAAATTAGCACTATTGATAATAAAACACCAATGACAAGAATAGGGGGGAAACAAAGGCAAATTAGAAGCAGATTAAGAGGCATAATAAGGCAGTTTTTAAAGCAAACTTAAATTAAATGGACAAAATAAGAAATTAAAAGAGAACACATAAGATAAATACAACATACAAAAGCACGAATAAGAGGAATATGCACATAATACAGCAGGAATGAATTGTGAAAAAGCAAAATTTTGCAAAAATGAGAAAAACTAACAGTGTCCAATTGCTCTTGTGGCAAGACAAATAGACTCAAACCTATCTATAGTCTTCTCCTAAGAAGTACTAAAACCCATTGCCATCCAACATTTACCATGCTCCATTGCTTTGACATATTTTTGATTTTTTTGTGAATTTTTGGATTTTTAGACAGAATTGAAAAACAGAGGCTTTTATATAAGCTTTTGATGGTTCAAAGGCTTATATAAGAGCTTAAGAACAGTAATTAAAGAACAAGTAAGCTTAAATGACTAGTATTTAAAGGAACTTGAAAATTTCATTAACTTGAAAAAGGTAAAATGCTTTGTAATTAAAAGACAGTAATTAAAATGACATGAAAAGTAAATGACAAGTAATTTAAATTGCAATATTAAAAATTGGTACAAATTTGTTAATACAAGACAACAAAATTCGACCAAAAGTAAAAATAGCTAAAACTTATCCATATTTATACTAATGAAGTCTTCAAATTGTGTTTCTTTGCTGGTGGGAATTCAAGCGAGATTTTCAGAGTGCTTGTTGTAGGTGAGTATAAGTCCAAAACTCAAATCTTGGCGATGAATATCTTTCTTGGTTCCCATCCAAACAATCTATTACCCTTGTTTTCTTGTTCTTTTTTTTTGGAGACCTATTGACGTTTTTTAGGATTGCCAAGGTGTACAAGAGGTTAGTGGTGTGGGGTTGAGAGGGATGGTGAAGTTTTTGGACTGGGTGAACAGTAACCGAGGTGGGGGGGACGAAAGGTGAACAGGGGAATTGGGCGGGAAGTTTGGTTTTGTTATAAGCAGGGTAAGAGTTTTGTAGATTGACATATTTGGTCCCTTAGGTTATATGGTTATATTACACCGGTGGTCCTTGGTGGTGATATGAAAGTTTGAGGATTTGCGTAGTAGATGCAACCATCCATTGTGTATGTTGTTATTACATTTACAAGGGTCCTTAGGGACTAACAATTTTAACTGTTAAAGGCTAACGTGTTAAGTGATTGGTTTGGGCCTATTATGGTTAATATTGGGGCCGGTTTAAATTTTAAAGAAGTTGGGGTTTTTGGTCGTCATAAATTGGGCCCCCATTAAAAAAAAATTGGGGGGGGGGGATTTTGGGACCAGGCCATTAGGATGGGTACGGGTGGGCCCATTAAGTGTTTCTTCGGTTTTGTCTTCGGCCTTTGACTTTACGGGGTTGACTTTGACTTTGTTGACTTTTTGACTTTGCCTTTTCCACGTTTTTCCATTCCGTGCTCGATTTTGTCCGTTTTGGCTTCGTTTTTCGTCCTTTTGTCGGATATCCATTTCCTGCACAATATAAGTGAAAACATACAAATACAATATATATTTGGTACATTTTTAGTCGTTTAAGTCCGGTTTGAAAGGTCAAAGGTATGTGTATTTAGGCACATACCAATACACAACAAAAACACGAAACACGGATAATGGAAAAGGCAATCTTCTCAAAACAAAAAACACTTATTCATTACTACTACTAATTAATAATTAGGATAAGCATGGGTTGCCACCCACGAAGCGCTTGTTTTAGGTCACTTAGCTCTGGACCCGATCCCCCCCATACTTGAGATGTCAAGGGGGATAGAAAGGTGTTGACGTACACCCCAAATTAGGATGTTCTTTCCATGAATCATCATAAGGCTTTTCAGAATTGAGCTGGAAAGCTTTTAAAGCCCCGATCGTGATGATGAAGGAGGAGATTTCTCCTTTTTGAGCTGGAAACCTTGATGAAAGTCAGTCTTCATTTTCGGATGAAAATGGAAGTAAAGTATCAATCACGGGGGAATGAGTAGCAAGAAATCTCGTAGATTTGACTTCAATGCATATCCTCGGATCGTAAATCTTGTTTCTATCTTCGATTAGGAGAAGAAACATCAAGATCGGATCGAGATCATTATGAGAAGGAATGAAGTCCATTTGAAGGGTAGGATGGGTGGGCAAAATATTAGGCACATCAACGGGGATGTCTTCCACCACATCAATGGTTGAATCTCCTGAATCGGGATAATCAACATGAAATGATTCGAACTCAGGAAAGGAAGTAGAATTATCGTCATCTTTCGAGTCGTAATCATCACTCTTAATACCTGGTGGTATTGAGTCATACTGACATGAATATATTATCGATCTCTTCCAAAAATATTGTTCAATATCCTCATCTGGGGATAAGAAAATGTGGGTAGAGACTCGATGATAGTATTTGGAATAGCATGAAATCCTTCTGGTGGCCGGGATAGGTGTTGAATTGTAATTATAGCAACTCTCCCATCATACTACTATAGTCCTCGTGCCTCTATTAAACACATTTTGGTGGATTTGTTTGTGTTCACCGGCAGAACTCATCGAGTGTCATAGAATCATATTAGGAGAGGAAGCCATCAAAGTATCACGATTGAATAGTGATTCAAAAAGATAAGACTCGGCATCAAAACGAACATTTTCGGAGTAGTATCGGGGTTCTTCATTATGAATCGGATTAAATCACTAGAAATATTTCTCGTTAAGATAAAAGAGGGTTCGAAATGAGTTATTATAAAACTCATTTCGTAAATTAACCTCATCATGACTTGATTTGTATCCACATAGAGGTATGAATCGTCGAAGAGAGGATGGATAACGTCGAAAATTTTTTCGTTTGGTAATATCACATTCGGGACTTCACAATTTGCATTCATCAACGGACTCACTTGGGTTTGGACATGGTTCTCCACACGACTTTAATGACTTTGTCGATACGTTTCCTGATTTTTTCAAGATGCTGGCCACCATGATGAGTGAAGTCCGGTTTTGGTGTTATAGGTATGATTGCGGTAGAAACATGTCTGAGATATTTCTTGTTGTTGCAAAAGAATAATCATCGTCATCATCATCATAAGATGAGGTAGGCAAATTCCAACTTGGAGTATTAATATATTCTGCCAACTCCTCGTTTATACTTTGCAAATCTTGACAAGTTTGCTAAGCAATTCTTGTACCTCCTCGGATTGAGCATGCTTAACTTCAAAAAATTTGTCCCAAGCTTGCGTTAAAACCTTCGGTGTTTCCCTAAAAGAAATACGATCAAACTTTTTTAAAAAGTTTAGTATTGATTCCATTAGGTCTTCACGGGCAGTGCAACTTTTCGCTCTTGTTTTCTTGACGTGTTGATGAAATGACGGGAATAAAACTACGGGGGTTGGGATGGTCAAAATGAAAGAATTAGAGTTGTAAAAATTTTGATTCATCGGTTGACATTCATAAAGTGCATGAGGACCCCCGTATAGTTTCACAACATTGTATTGTTGTGGATAAGTTGTGAAGTTTGTGGAAAAAGTATCAAGTTTTGATTGAAACACGGGTCGGATTGAAGAGACATACGGACCTGAGCGGACAATCGTAACCATAGTGAGCATCGTTCCCACATAACTCACAAAAATACGTATCGTACTAGGGTTGTGGAGGTGGTATGAAAAATTGGGAGGATTATCAAAAGAATTCAGAGTTGAATCATAAGTGAAAGAATTTCCAGCTCTCGAATTGCAAAACAAACAATCCACAGTTAACAGGGCTTTTTTACATGCGAACAAGTGACTGGTTATACGTCTCCATAGTGCACTTGTATACAAGTTCCATTACTTAAGACTTTGAGGTGACATCGGGTTGTGGTTGGAGTGGTGGGGTGTGGTTTTGCGTTTTCAGTGGGGTAGTGATGGTCCTGTTATTTTAAGTTGGGTAGACTTTGAGTTTTCGGTTGATACAAAAATGTGGCACGTTACAAAGATAACAATAGAGCCAACCACGGGTGTTTTACACCCCATACATTCGCTTTGTTGAGTGATGCTATAGAATTAAAAACAATATAGAGGTTAAGAAAAGAATTAAATGGAAAAGTGTTAAGGAGATATTTTTGGTTTTTGGTTTTTCGAGTTTTTTAAACAACATATTTTATTAAAGGACAAAATGAGATTGAATAACTTAAACCAATAATCAACTTGCTTCACGATAGCTCTCTAAAAGAAAAACACACAAAGGAGCGGAGGAGCAAGAAAGCGCGAAGCTATTAAAAACCTTCTCCTTTCGGGTCGTAGTTCCTCGGAACAACCCTCCTTAAACCCCTCTTATAGTTTGTTAATCTAATAATGGTGAGCCGTACTTAACAAGTGACACAAAGGCAAGTTTTAAATCTTTTGTTTGGGAACTTATTATGATAATGCTCCAGTTAAGAGCATTATATTGATGATGATTTTTATTCTTATTTAAGGACAATGTTTTTATATTTTTTTGATTTTTCTTTAAAAAGAATTGAAAAATATTTTTGTATTTTTTTTAAGAAGAAAATATTCACAAACGAAAAACAATAACTTCACGAGGAAGGATCTTCAAGTCACTAATCGTCAAACCGTAAAGATATTGTCGCAACACACCTCCCCGACAGTGGCGCCAAAAAGATAACCACCTTTTTAGGGGTAATTATATATCAAATAGTAGTATAATATTAATCAAAATATAAAATCCCTGCAAGTCAACCAAGTCAACCTTTTAGGAAAAAGTTCAACAAACTCACGGGCATGATATAAATGATTTCGGGCAAGTGATCACCCGGGTCGTTCTCCCAACGAGGCATGAAATTGACGGTTACGTATTTGGTTTGACTTTTGGATGCTTGAATATAAAAAGGATTTGGTTTGGATTCTAAATTCTACGGGAAAAACATAAAAAGGCACGGGAATTTAAACCTAATACTACGGGAAGCAATTAAAGGCAATGAAATACATTAAAATTACGGAAGCAAAATAAGGCAACTAAATGAAACCTAATTCTACGGGAAACATAAGTAAGGCATGGGAAAGTAAATCCTAAGTCTACGGGAACATAAAAATGAAGGCAATTAAATTAAAAACACGAAAACGAGAACGAGATGTAAAACCCGTTCCTATCACTTAAAGGAGTTACATTATAGTACTCAGTGTCACACGCAGATGCAGATGTGGATGTTCAAGAGGTGTGGTACTTTTGATACTTTTCTAGTTGGGTATAGAGTACTAAGAGATTTAATTTGGCACCATTCTTCAATCAACAACAGTGCAAGCTTACGTAATAAATTTAGGGAATCTTATTTCATTTTCAAGTTTGGTATATCAGGTTTACTTCACCATGTGGTCACAGCAATAGCCAACAGAATACGAGGTTGGTATGTTAGCCAGAGAGTTAAAAGGTTGAGATGTAATCAACAATTCTCACGGGATATTTGAAGCTACAAAACGTCAATGATACTTTACAGTCTCAGCAAAATCTTTCAAAGTTCTTCAATTTCTTTCATAACTTTTCAAGATTGCTGCTTATGATAAGAACTTCTCGAGTATATGTTCGTACATGTCAATGATGCTTTCGAGAGTTCAAAACCATCATGGGGGAAACGTGTACTTTGAGGTAATCAGGTCAACTTCCAGGGAGAAGTAGTATATACTACTTTACTTAGTATAGTTTGTGAAGTATTCTACATACGTGAGAAGATTTGGTGCTAATTTCTCGCATGTACCCCTGAACGGATATTCACCAAGACCAAATGTCATGATACATTATAAAAGCAGTATTAGTTGATGTAAAATGTACACATGTGAAGGATGATTTCTTAAAGGGATAAATTGCTCACACTCGGGACTTAGTTAACTTTGGTGTAGCAATTCACATCAGCACTATCCTAGAGGAAGAAACGTGCATTTCTGGGTCTTAATTCAATTTGGTGCTACATTTTCAATTTCGTTAAAAGGGATAAAGTGTGTACCTCTGGTATTGGATGATTCTTCTACAAAATTTCGCTATGTACTTTAAATGTCAATGTTAGAAGATTGTTCGAGCTACATTATTTTCAGAATCTGCTATAGATACGGATGTTGGTTTGGGGGAAGCTTATTCAGAAACTTCACCAAAAAGGAGTGTATGAAGAAAGGTTTTCAAGACATGCTGCATGAATTGGGGGGGAGTTAATCCAACTCATGAATACTACAATGGTACCAGAACAAGTAAAAGACACAGAAGATCTAAGCTGGAGTACAAGTATTAAGCCTAAAAGACAAAGACATCATCTTTAGTATTGGAAGCGCTTCGGAAGACTTTATTTTGTTGTATTTTGTACTTGTTAGGAACATTGTAAGTAATTCTGTATGCCCACATATTAGGGGAAGATTGTTAGCCTTAAAAGATGTCGGGTAATACAAAATTACACTAGTTTACTTATAGTCGGATACACAAGGACTAGAAATGTCAAGTTAGGATAGTAGTGTGTATCAAGGACTATATATACCCTCTTATACTTTCATAGGAGGGTGAGGATAATCATTTTGTATTTCATAAAGTGTGTGTGTTTCTCTCTATAGAAAACACACACATCTTTCCCTCTTTACTTTTCTCAGCTATCAATAATATGGTAACTTATTCCTTTTATCCTCCTTGACCTCCGGATCATGTTTTAGGCTAGAATCTTTATGGGTATCAATAGGTAGCAGAGCCTAGGCTGCGTTTTATGTTCATGGTTTTCTTAGATGATGGTGATCGTGGCTTAATAAGCTTTTCATGGCTTATTTTTAAGCCAAAACCTACGGGTTTGGTATGGTTGGTGGTTATTTTGTGCAAAATCTTGAATGTTTCTCCTCTCTAATGGTTCTAGCTTATTTGTACAAGTGGCTTATGGGTTTTTAAAGTTTATTTTTAAGTCTTTTTGGTTCGAATGGTTTTTATACTCAAAATCATGATTTCAAATTTTTTGTGTTAAAAATCATAAAGTTTATGTTTTTAAGGTACTACTAGGCTTAGATGAGGAAGAAGTACAAGCAAAATCGAGTAAAATCATCCAAAAGTGTGCCTTTTGTGTTTTAAAGAAGTTGAGTCTCGGAACTAAGGAGGCGATTTAATCCAATGCGATTTAATCCAAGTTTAGGAGGAGATTTAATCCATTTCTTCAGGAGGTGATTCAATCCATTTTTTCAGGAGGCAATTTAAAGAAGAAAAGTGCATTTCTGGGTCTTAATTGATTTTGGTGCTACGTTTTCAACTTCGTTAAAAGGGATAAAGTGTGTACCTCAGGTATTGGATGATTCTTCTACAAAATTCCACTGTGCACTTTAAATGTCATGTTAGAAGATCGTTCGAGCTACATTAAATTTTCAGAATTTACGAAAGATACGAATGTTGGTTTGGGGGGAAGCTAATTTAAAAACTTCGCCAAAAAGGAGTCTATGAATAAAGCTTTTCAAGACATGCTGCATGAATTGGGGGGATGTTAATCCAACTCATGCATACTATAATGGTTCCAGAACAAGTAAAAGACACAGAAGATCCAAGATGGAGTACAAGTATCAAGACTAGTAGACAAAGATGCCATCTTTAGCAGTGGAAGCGCTTTGGAAGACTTTATTTAGTTGTATTTTATACTTGTTAGGAACAATGTAAATAATTTCGTATGCCCACATATTGGGAGAATATTGTTAGCCTTAAAATATGTCAGCTAATACAGAATTATACTAGTTTACTTTTAGTCGGATATGCAAGGACTAGAACTGTCAAGTTAGGATAGTAGTGCATACCAAGGACTATATATACCCTCCTATACTTCCATAAGATGGTGAGTATAATCGTTTTGTATCTTATACATGTGTGTGTTTCCTTTTTCTCTTTAGAAACACACATATATTTCCTTTCTCTCTCTACATCTAATAATATGGCAACTTATTTCTTTTATCCTCCCCGACCTCCGAATCATGTTTTAGGCTAGAATATTTTTAGGTACCAAATAGAATCAGATCCTATGAGCGTTTTGGGTTGATGGTTTGCTTATTTGGGTGTTGTCCGAAGCTTATTAAAGCTTTTTGTGGCTTATTTTTAAGCCAAAACCCACAGGTTTGGTTGGTTGGTGTTTATTTTGTGCAAAAGCTTGAAAATTTATTCTCTCTAATGTTTCTAGCTCATTTGTACAAATGGTTTGTGGTTTTTCAAAGCTTATTTCTAAAGATCTATGGTTCTTTTTTAAGCTTTTTACACAAAATCTTGATCCGAAATTTTTTCAAGTTAAAAACCATAAAGTTTGTGTTTTTATGGTAGATCTTGCCTTAGGATACTTGGTTGTACAAAATAAATCAACAAAAATCATCAAAAAGTGTGTCTTTTAAGTTATTCAAAAGTTGATTTTCTAGAAAATATGAAGAAGGCGATTTAATCACAAGGTATCAAGGCGATTTAATCATTTTTCATAAGGCGATTTAATCAAGGTGATTTAGTCATTCTTCAGGAGGCAATTTAATCAAGGCGATTTAATCATTCTTTAGGAGTTGATTTAATCAAGGCGATTTAATCATTCTTTAGGAGTTGATTTAATCAAGGCGATTTAATCATTCTTTAGGAGGCGATTTAATCAAGGCGATTTAATCAAGGCGATTTAATCAAGGAAATTTAATCAAGGCGATTCAATCATTCTTTAGGAGGCGATTTAATCAAGAAGATTTAATCTTTCTTCAGGAGGCGATTTAATCACCAGACCTTGGAGGCGATTTAAACACTTTCACCGAAATTCATCCATTTTTGGTAAATTTCACCGAAATTTCTCCATTTTTGGCAAATTTTACTGAAATTCCTTCCATTTTTAGTAAATTCACTGAATTTCTTGTTTAAGGCCATTTTCACCTATTTTCACCAAGAACCAAAGTTAAACACCTTCCACAACACCAAAGCAAACACAACACTTAATGCTAAAACGATCATTAAGATTCAATAAAACATCAAAACGGCTGTGGAATTTAGTCCTTAATGTCAAGTGATCACGAAGTTTATCTAGTATCCCTTATTTGAGATTGAAGTGGGTTTCACAAAGGCATCTACTTATTTCATCGTAGATACTTCCTTCTACTTTCTACTTCTTTTCTTAAAACCCCTCTATCGATTGATGACTTGCTTGAACGTATACAGCTATGATTGAGACTTGGATTATCTAGTTTCCAGTAGTCGGGGTGGTTGGTTGAAGACCTGGTTAACTATCACTTAAAGGAGTTACATTGTAATACTTAGTGTCACACGCAGATGCAATAGTGGATATTTTCAAGAGTTGTTGTACTTTTCATATACTTTGTGATTGGAGTATAGGGTACTTAGAAATTTTCTTATGCACCGTTCTTCAATCAACAACAATGCAAGCTTAAGTAACATATTTGGGGAATTTTACTTCATTTTAAAATTTCGTATATCGGGTTTACTTCACCAAGTGGTCACAGCTATAGCCGACAGAATACGAGGTTGGTAAGTTAGCTAGAGAGTATAAAGGTTGAGATGTAATCAACAATTCTCTCGGGATATTTGAAGCTACAGAACGTCAATGATACTTTACAATCTCAGCAAAATCTTTCAAAGTTCTTCAATGTCTTTCATAACTTTTCAAGATTGTTGCTTATGACAAGAACTTCTCGAGTATATTGTCGTACACGTCAATGATGCTTTCGAGAGTTCAAAACCATCATGGGGGGAAACGTGTACTTTAAGGTAATCAGGTCAACTTCCAAGGGGAAGTAGTATATACTACTTTACTAAGTATGGTTTGTGAAGTATTCTACATAGGTGAGAAGATTTGTTGTTGATTTCTTGCATGTACCCCCAAACGGATATTCACCAAGACCGTCATGATACAATATAAAAACAGTATTAGTTGATGTAAAATGTACACATGTGAAGGATGATTTCTTAAAGGGATAAATTGCTCACACTCGGGACTTAGTTGGCTTTGGTGTAGCAATTCACATCAGCACTATCCTGGAGGAAGAAAAGTGCATTTCCGGGTCTTAATTGATTTTGGTGTTATGTTCTCAACTTTGTTAAAAGGGATAAAGTGTGTACCTCAGGTATTGGATGACTCTTCTATAAAATTTCGTTGTGCACTTTAAATGTCAATGTTAGAAGATCATTCAGCTATATCAAATTTTTAGAATCTGCTAAAGATACGGATGTTGGTTTGGGGGGAAGCTGATTCAGAAACTTTACCAAAAAGGAGTCTATGAAGAAAGCTTTTCAAGACCTGGTACATGAATTGGGGGGAAGTTAACCCAACTCATGCATACTACAATGGTTCCAAAACAAGTAAAAGACACATAAGATCCAAGCTGGAGTACAAGTATCAAGACTAGTAGACAAAGACGTCATCTTCAGCAGTGGAAGCGCTTTAGAAGACTTTATTTAGTTGTATTTTGTACTTGTTAGGAACATTGTAAGTAATTCCGTATGCCCACATATTGGGGGAAGATTATTAGCCTTAAAATATGTCGGCTAATATGGAATTACACTAGTTTACATATAGTCGGATATGCAAGGACTAAAAATGTCAAGTTAGGATAGTAGTGCGTATCAAGGACTATATATACCTCCTATACTTCCATAGGAGGGTGAGGATAATTATTTTATATTTCATAAAGTGTGTGTGTTTCTCTCTCTAGAAAACACACGCATCTTTCCCTCTCTACTTTTCTCTCTTATCAATAATATGGCAACTTATTTCTTTTATCCTCCTCAACCTCTGTATCGTGTTTTAGGCTAGAATCTTTATGGATATCATCATATATGATATAAAATAGGTTTTAAGCGTTTATGAAGATTTTGTTAATATTATTTGTTTGAAAAGTTAGTTGTGTGTATAATATCATATATGATAGTCTCCTTGAAAGTTAACTTCTTTACCATTATAATATATCATATATGATAATGTGCTTGAAAATTGAATTAAATCTTTTTATTTGTGTAAAGAAGGCTGTTTTCAAGACATTTTAAACATCACAAGCATCCAAAGGCCCAAGAAGCTCAATGAAGAAGCTCGTGAATTTTCATTTCACCTTTAAAATGTATTCTCTGTTTTTTATCTTGCAATCTCTGTATGGAGTTTTGACGTCTACGGACGATTTTGTAAACCATTAGAAACTGGTACAATGTCTTGCTAAAATGGTTTAACTTTCTTGGTACTATGTCATCATGTTTTATGCTGAAATGAAAATGGCAAAACATTTGCGGATGTGATTTTTGATATTATGTTTATTTTGTTTAAGTTTTATTGCACACATTCATAATCACTTGTAAAAAAAGCATTAGAACAGAAAATATGTTATCATTGTTTAAACATCAATTATGATGGTTTGATAAATTAGTGATGATCATGTTAAATCATATGTGATTTTTGAAAGAAATCACATATGATAGTTTGCTACTAAGTTGTAAAATACAAATATCACATCTGATATATAATAGATTCACATTCATGTAAGATCCAAATCAACCAAAATCAAGTAAAAAATAATTTCTAACACTTGTCTATATAAAAATCAAACATTAAGCATATTACTTTCAAATATCACATATGATATTGTAATGAAAAGAAAAGTAATGTAAAATCATAGATGATTTCCTAACACATCACATGTGAAAAAAATGAATCAGTTTGATGGATTTATTATTGAATCAACAAAGTCTTCTTATTCTTGAAACAAGTCTTCTTCTTCTTGAAACCAGATTATCAGCCTTGTTCTTTTATAAAGTCAGTCTCATCATAGATTTTTTTGCACATATTTGTAAGCAGAAAACAAGAAATTAAAAAATTAAAATGAAAATATAAATAAGTTGTTTCATGATAAAAAGCAAAAAAGCACATACTAAAAGATACAACCCTTTAATTTAATGGGGTTGTATCCATTAAAGGCCTGCACTCCCATTCTACAGTATTTTTGTTAACACTTAATACTCAATCTCTAAATTGAGTATGGAGCTTTAAATCCATGAATGTGAAGGGTTCTGCAGTTACAACTCCACAATCTTACAACTCCACAACCCCACGACATACAAACCTACCATCTATAATTACAAACCATATTGCAACTTCAACACCATGAACAAAAATATCTGGCGACGAATAGGATGTGGAAGAATGGCCATGTTGCTGCTAATGTTGAATTGAATCAATCAGTTTCTTTTAATTTTTAAATTTTGAATTAATATAATTTAACTTAGTTTATTATTTATGGTTTTTATTAAAGATTATATGTGGGTTTTTTTAGGTATTTGTTTGTGATTAAAAAGATGTAAGCTTTATCAGAATTATGTTATTTTTTAATCTTTTTCTTTTGTGTTTTTATTGGTTTGATGTTTTTGCTGTTGTTTGCAGGTTGAAGAGTTTGAGTGAAAAGGGGCTAGGATTTGATGCTTTGCTTACGATTTTTGGTGGATATGAGGCGAAGTCGAATGGTGTTAAACAGAAGGATTTAGATCGGGTTCTATAACAACCCGCAATTTTCATCAATGTAATTTTCCATCTATTAAATTAGATGCACTGTAATATCCATCTTTTATATATAAACCACCTTCTTACAGGGAAAATTTTTGCTTTATCTCATCATGCAACGTAATTTGCATCTCTAAAGTAAACGAGCTTACGCAACCTCTATCATGCCATCTATATCTATGTTTATATCATGTAAACATCCAAATATGTCAAGTTAATATATTAATATCATTTTTACCAAGTACATTATCTATTTAACGTACTTTTCAAAACGTTATTTCAAAACAAGCATTAAACGTTAACGTTTATATCAAAACCCAAATTATATTTAATGTATACATATAAAATGAATGTACAAGTCTATAAAGCATGTGTACAAGTATCAATACACAACATTTGAATATCATTTCCCTCCTAAATCAAGTTATAACTTTCTAAAGCTTAATGTACAAGTAAATAATGCAAGAAAGTCAAATTAGGTCATTTTACCTCCTAAATCACTTTGGTTTCTTACCACCACTTTAGCACAAGGTACAAGCACTTAATTCATGACTTTTAAACCTTAAACCTAAACCCTAATTCATCCTAAACCCTAATCTAAAACCTTAAACCCTAAAAACAAAACCCTAAACCCTAATTTCACTTTTAATCAAAAACTAAACCCTAAACCTAAAACTAATCCCTAAACCTTAATCCTAAGCCCTAATCTAAGTCCTAACACTAATCCTAAACCTTAATCTATCCTAAACCCTAACCCTAACTCGAATTTTAAGTCAAAAACCCAAACCCGAAAGCAAAATAAACCCGGCACCCCTTTTTGTCCATTTTTGACCCATTTTATACCCAAGCTAGCAACCAAGAACCTCAAGCACCTCTATAAAATCACCAAGAAGCCTCCCAAGTAGCTTACAAGCACCCCCATCACCACCATTAAGCTCTAAGGTTTCTTGAAATCCTTTGACACCCTTATGGTAGTCTTGACCTCTTCAACACCTTACACCTTGCCTAGCTATTTTTCTAGCTCACCATACTCATCACATAGCATACTTTAGTCACTATATACATCTCATAACCCTTAGCCATCAAGAAAACTTGGCCATCAATGGTTTTCAACCTTACACCACACCCCTTTCAAATCACACATCAAAAACTCATATACTCATCAATGGAGTTCTAACTCAGATCAAGTAAGGTCAAGAGAAGTCCCTAAGCTCATAATAGAAGCCAAGAAGCAAGAAAAACAAAGCCTTGAAGTTGTTACTAGGCGTACAAACCCGAAAACCCCATTTCGACCTATTTTAGCTCAAGTTAGCCTAAGATCTTGTTCCATAAGCTTATATTATGTATTAGAATGTTCATAATATTCTTAATATCATATATGAACTCTTGTTTGAAGCTTTGAATCCTCAAACCCATGTATTTTTTATTAAACCCTAAAAACGACCCGTTTTGATTTTCTAGCTAACAAAACCATTTTCTAAAATTTTGTTATGTTAAAACATCTTATTTTAGCTTATTCTAATAAGCTATAACCTGCAGTTATCATTTGGATTCCTAAAATAAGCTTGCATGGCTTTTTGGACTTGTTTTGCAAATATTTTCATGCAAAGGGGTATATATTGTAAATTTCTGAAAATTATAACTAAAGGGGCTGAAAATGTCATTACTCTAAAGTTATAACTATGAGGGGTTGTTTTGCCAAATTCTAAAGCTAAAGGTTTAATATATATATACTTAAGGGACTAAAGTTGAAAAAGTTTATAAACCAAGGGTATATATTGCCATTTTTGCAAACTTGAAAATATAAAATATTATATTTTTATATAAATTATAAAAATATATATTAATATTATAAAACTTGATTTTATTAAAACCCGACACATTTATCGTTATTAATCATAAATCGACGCATTATTTCATTATATATTTAACGTAATTTATCATCAACTAACTTTTGAAAAAACTTAAAATCTTATCGTATCATGTTACTAGGGAATTTCATATGACAGGTTTCATTTGAGTTTTCGTTTTGCGAGAGTTTGCTGGGTTTACGATTTAAAGTGCCTGGCTCTCAAACGATACTAATGACCTCTGGGATGATCGCCGATAGCCCGACAGTGATACAAAATTTCTATTAATTTCATAAATCAAGATATATGTTTAAACTTTATAAAGTTTTGAACATAAAACCATACACTAAGACTTGGAATATCACCCAGGTTTTGCGTGACGATAGCGTTACTTTCACTTGTTACTACTTTTGCCATCAATTAGATTTCCCTATACTGTTAAGGTGAGTTCATAGACTCACTTTTAAATCTTCTATTTCATAAAACCAGTGAGGGGGATACATGCTATGAACAGGAATACAAGTGTTTTCTAATTGTATGTTTATTCTGATATATTATGGCATCTGTCTGTCTAGTCCCTTATATGCCAAAAAGGCCCCGCAATCATGGACCATTAATCACTTTGCGAGTGTCTGCGAATATTAGTGAATATGCCTATTGGGATTGACGAATCCATTTGTGTTAGCCGGATAGGTAGCCAACGCATATATTGAAACTTTTAGGTATATGGATAATTACCTTACACGAGGGGGCATATCTTTATATATATCATTAATTATATATACACTAGCCAGTTTGAGTGCCATGAGCTTAGATGTAATAATACTGTTTTCCATAATAATTGTACTCATTGCAATTATTACACTTATGGGTGTATAACAACGTAACCCACTCTTATGATGACTTGTATTCACACTATTTATTAATTAAACCTATGAATTTCACCTCAACCATTGGGTTGACCTTTTAGATGTTATATTCAGGTAACTGAAATCTTATAGCAACTAGAGTGGCAACGGACTTGAAGATGGCTAAATTGTTATCATTCCAAAACTTTATGTTTTTATGTAGATTTTGTGACTTGTCTTGTAAAAAATCTGATGAGATAATGAATGATAACTTATCTTTTAAAAACGTCTCTTTCGAGTCGTTTTCTATGATTATGACTGTTGTACTATGAAATAATACCCCAGATTAGCTTCCGCTGCTATATGTCAAAAATGGGGGTGTTATAGATTGGTATCAGAGCCACGGTTATAGAGAACAAGGTTAAAACCTTAACTATAACTACTTTTCTTTTTCCATCTAAGAAAGTCCCCCGTGCCACTGCATCTCCTGAATAGTATGTAAAGATACATAACTATTATACTATTATATAAATAACTTATGTTATTTACTACTGGGTTGTTAACAGAGTGATGTCTTCTCCCAACCATCCTACTTCCGATATTGAGGATGCTTTTTCCTCCAACTTTCCGGACTATATCCCGGCTTCCCCGGACTATGTCCCAGCTTCACCAGGAAAAACTTATTCTAGCTCTTCAAATAACTCATTTGGTGTAGTTCCAATAGCTTCACCTACTCTTTTACCTTTTCATGATGACCCCTATATTAAGGTCATGCATGCATACTATGCTAAAGAATCACATATTCCACAACCAACTATTGTGCCTCCATATTCAATGTTTAATCCTCAAGAATTCTTTCTTCCGAAGGAATTATTATCACCTAAGAAACAAGGCCATAACCAATCATTCTCCTCTACTTCTGCCCTACCTTAAGAATTTGAGATGGGAGAAAGCTCTCGTAAGATAAGTTTGGAACGTCACGAGGAGCAAATTGAGGAAATTCTGAATCACCTGGATGAACTCTCTCTCGACCGCATTAAGCACATAGAAGAAAAAATAGAAGGTCTCGGAAATGGCCAGGTGATTATACAACAAGATTTCGACAATCTGGAAGCTGAACTCTAAAAGGCTCATGCTCGGATTACTAAACTTCAAAGAAAGCAAATGGAAAATAACAACAAGACTGCTCTGGCTAGCTTCAAGATTGCTAATCTAGAACAAATCATCGAAGAAATCCAAAGTCATCATCAAGCAGATAAGGAAAGTCTTCTTTATGAATGCAAATTATAACTCAAGAACAACCAGAAAGGACCATCGAACTACTAGATTAGATACTATTTATAGCTTTTAACCTAGCCACGGATGTGTGGTATAATAAAACACTTGTCAAAATTTTGACTATGGAAGTTACAAGAAGTCAAGTTGTTTCATGATATAATACAATGTACAATCCGTTTATACCTTGTTGTTTCATATATTCGAATATATCCATCCTAAACAACTTCTCTTATATTATCATCCTTCGTCTTCATCATTATGATATCATACCATGACTTCCTAAAATAAAATCATAGATACTTATTGATATGACTTTAATCTCTGATTTCGATATCTCTATTAAAAATGATTAAGTTTAAAAAATAAGCATTGCATTGTAAGACTTGTGATATCATTTCTTTTACGTTGTTATCGTATGTTGATTGAATGTACTCTTCAATAGTGGATGTAATCATCTGATAGCACCAGGCATGGACTTAGGTGCCATCAGGAAAATAGTTTTGTGAAGTGTTTCTGCAGCTTTTCGGAAGCTCAAGCCGCCCTAACATGGCAAATACTGATTAAATACCACCGACCAGAGAACTCTATTGAGGCAAGACAATGTAGTACAAGAGTTCAGAGCTGCCAACCTATCAACTTCAAAGGTACGAAAGGCGCTATTGGTCTCATCCCCTGGTTTGAAAGAACTGAACCAGTGTTTTCCCGTAGCAACTGTACCGAAGACTGCAAAGTGAAATTTGCTACTGGTACCTTAACTGAAGAAGCTCTACCAGTAGTCAGAGAATTCCCGAAAGTTTCATTGAAGTTATACATGGCCTTCTCTCTATTCGTCAAGTAGAATTTCAAATCGATTTAATTTCAGGAGCGACACCTGTAGCCCGAGCACCTTATAGATTAGCTCCTTCAGAAATGCAGGAACTATCTAACCAACTTCAAGAGTTGGCAGACCGAGGTTTTATTCGGCCAAGTACTTCACCTTGTGGAGCTCCTGTCTTATTTGTTGAAAAGAAAGACAGATTTTTCAGAATGTGTATCGATTACCAGGAGTTGAATAAACTTACCGTAAAGAATCGTTACCCATTACCCAGGATCAATGACTTATTTGACCAACTTCAAGGTTCGAGTGTCTACTCGAAGATTGACTTAAGATCAGGTTATCATCAATTGAGAGTCAGGGATGAAGATATTCCCAAGACTGCTTTCAGAACAAGATACAGACATTATGAATTTCAAGTGATGCCATTTGGTTTAACTAACGCATCTGATGTATTCATGGATCTCATGAATCGTGTGTGTAAACCATACTTGGATAAATTTGTAATAGTGTTCATCGATGATATTCTTATCTACTCTCGTAACAAAGAAGAGCACGCAAATCATCTGAGAATAATCCTAGAATTACTCAAGAAAGAGAAGTTGTATGCCAAGTTCTCCAAGTGTGATTTCTGGATTCGTATCGTGCAATTTCTTGGACACTTAATTGATAGTCAAGGACTTCATGTTGACCCCGCCAAGATTGAAGCAGTTAAGAATTGGGCATCTCCTACTACACCCACAAAAATACGTCAATTCTTAGGACTTGCCGGCTATTATCGGAGATTTATCAAAGATTTTTCGAAGATTGCAAAGTCTTTGACTGAATTAACCCAGAAAAACAAGAAGTATATCTGGGGCGAAGATCAAGAGTCGGCTTTCCAATTACTAAAACAGAAGCTTTGTGAAGCTCCAATCTTAGCATTACCAGAAGGAAACGACGATTTTGTTGTTTACTGTGATGCATCCCATCAAGGTCTGGGAGCGGTGTTAATGCAAAGAGAGAAAGTTATTGCATATGCATCCCGACAACTTAAGCCGTAATATGAAAGATAACTATTACCACTTATGATCTCGAATTAGGAGCAGTAGTGCTTCGCTCCTTAAAATTTGAGCCACTATCTGTTATGGCTACTAAATGTACGGTGTTCAACTGTATATAAAATGTCTTCAGCACAACATCCTTGAACAGAAAGAGTTGGAACATGAGACAATGCAGGTTGGTCTTAGAATTACTTGCAGATTACGAATGTGAAATTCGCTACCATTCCTAGGAAAGCAAATGTTTGTAGCTGAGGCTTAGCCGGAAGGAACGAATCAAACCACTCAGAGTTAGATCATTAGTTATGACCATTCATCCAAACTTACCCTCACAAATTCTTAAAGCTCAAACCGAAGCACTCAAAGAAGAAAACATCAAGGCTGAAAACTTACGAGGAATAGATAAAGCATTTGACATACATCCTGATGGAACTCGTTGTATTAAGAACCAAAGCTGGTTACCACTTTTTGGTAATCTGAGAGACTTGATCATGCATGAGTCCCATAAAATCAAAGTATTCTATTCACCCAGGTTCTGACAAGATGTATCAGGATCTAAAGAAACTCTATTGGTGGCCTAACATGAAGGCAATCATCGCTGAATATGTTGGCAAATGTTTAACATGTTATAGAGTTAAGGCAGAATGTCAGAAGCCATCCGGCTTACTGGTACAACCGGAGATTCCTATGTGGAAATGGGAGAGAATCACAATGGATTTCATCACAAAACTACCCAAAACATCAAACGGACATGACACAATCTGGGCACTATTGATCGCCTTACCAAATCCGCACACTTCATCCCTACCCGAGAGACAGATAGTATGGAAACCCTTACAAGGTTATACATCAAAGAAATAGTCTCCCGGCATGAAGTGCCAGTATCTATCATCTCGGAATCGTGGACAGTCATTTTTACATCCAGATTCTGGCAATCATTTAAAAACGTGCTTGGGTACTCAAATAAGACATGAGTACAACATATCATCCCGAAACCTATGGACAAAGTGAAAGGAGCATTCAAACACTCGAAGACATGCGATTCGGTGTGTTATGATTTTGGAAAGGATGGAAAGACATTACCAGTGGTAGAATTCATACAATAAAGTTTTCATGCCGTATCAAGGCTAGCACATTTGAGGCACTTTATGGTTCGAAAGTGCAGATCATTTGTTTGCTGGGCCGAAGTTGGAGATGTTGAACTTACAGGACCAGAAATAATCCATGAAACCACAAAAAAGATAGTGCAAATTCGACAACGCTTGCAAGCTGCAAGAGACCGGCAAAGAAGTTACGCCAATATAAGGCGAAAGCCTTTAGAATTTCAAGTTGGAGATCGTGTTATGTTAAAAGTGATCACTCGTAAAGGTGTCATCCGATTCGGAAAGCGAGGAAAGCTTAATCCTCGGTACATTGGACCATTCAAAATCCTTGAACGGATTGGCCCAGTGGCATACAAACTAGAGCTTCCTGAAGAGCTCAGTAATGTCCACAGTACTTTCCACATTTCTAATCTAAAGAAATGCTTATCTGACGAATCCCTTGTCATTCCAATGAAAGAGCTTCAACTCGATGAAAAACTTAACTTTGTAGAAGAAACCAGTGGGGGGATTATGGATCTTTTTTTTTTGAGACGGTTAAGCAACTGAAACAAAGTCATATTCCTATAATCAAAGTAAGATGGAACTCTAAAAGAGGACCAGAATTTACATGGGAACGCGAAGATCAAATTCATGCCAAGTATCCACATCTGTTTTTTAAACACCTCTCGGCAACAATAAATCTCGGGACGAGATTCTTTTAAGGAGGGAGACTATACAACCCCAATTTTATCAATGTAATTATCCATCTATTAAATTAGATGCACTGTAATATCCATCTATTAAATTAGATGCATTGTAATATCCATCTATTATAAATATATCATCTTCTTACAAGGAAATTTTTTGCTTTATCTCATTATGCAACGTAACTTGCTTCTCTGAAGTAAACAAGCTCACGCAACCTCTATCAATGCCATCTCTATCTATGTTTATATCATATAAACATCCTAATATGTCAAGTCTATATCCTTAATAATCATTGTAAAAGTTAACATTATCTATTTAACATACTTTCTCAAAACGTTATATCAAAACAAGCATTAAACGTTAACGTTTATATCAAAAACCTAAAATATATGTAATGATTACATATAAATGATGTACAAAGCTTAAGAGGTATACAAGTATCAATACAAAAACATTTGAATTATTTTTTCCCTCAAAGTCAATGTTACTACCCATTAAAGCTTAATGTTACAAGTCTAGATAATGAAGAAAGTTCAAATTAGGTCATTTTAACTCCTAAATCAACTTTGGTTTCTTACACACTTTAGCCAAGGTACAAGCACTTATTGGCATGACTCTAAACCCTATTCTTAACCCTAATCCTTGTTTTTAAAACCCTAACCCTAAACAAAAACCATTAAAAACACTAATTTTACTTTAAAACTAAAACTAAACCCTAAAAACTTAAAACAAGTCCGAAACCTTAATCCGTAAAAACCCTAAAACCTTTTAATTCCCAATCACTAATCCTAACTTAATCTATCATGAACCCTAAACTATCTAGAAATTAAAAACCCTAAACCCTACCGAAATAAAATAATACCCGGATACCCGTTTCTTTCCATTTTGACCCTTTTTACACTAAGCTAGTTAATTAAGGCACTTCAAGCACCTCTATGAATCACCAAGCAACCAACAAGCACCTTACGTGCACCTCCATCACCTATTTGTCACTCCTTGTCCTTTTTGTACCGAAATAACCACAACACCTTTTCACACCTTTGCTTAAGCTCCCCTTCTAGCTCTCATTACTCTTCATACTAGCTTCATGAATCACCTCAGGTAGCTTGTCACTAATAAACACAAAAACTAGGGCACTAAGGCCTTTCCAAGGCACCATAATTTAAATAGCCGAAACATGCACAACCATTCATCACACCTCAAATTTTATCTAAAATAAAAACATGGAGTACTAACTCAGGACCAAGACTAGGATCAATTGAAGTTCCTAAGCTCATATAGAAGCAAGAAGCAAGAAAAACGAAGCCTTGAAGTCGTTACTAGGCGTTCGAACCCGAAAACCCCATTTCGACCCATTTTAGCTCAAGTAAGCCTAAGATCTTGTTCCATAAGCTTATATTCTGTATTAGAATGTTCATAATACTCTTAAGATCATATATGAACTCTTGTTTGAAGCTTTGAATCCTCAAACCCATGTGTTTATGATTAAAACCCTAAAAATGACCCGTTTTGATTTTCTAGCTAACGAATCCTTTTTCTAAACTTTTGTTACGTCAGAGCATCTTATTTTAGCTTATTTTAATAAGCTATAACCTGCAAATATCATTTGGAATCTTAAAATAAAGCTTGCTGATTTTGGACTTGTTTTGCAAATATTTCCATGCATATGGGATTATATATCGTAACTTTTTGAAATTTATAACTAAAGGGGCTAAAAATGTCATTATTCCAAAGTTATAACTATGAGGGGTTGTTTTGCCAAATTCTAAAGTTAAAGGTGTAATATATATATATATACTTAAAGGACTAAAGTTATAAAAGTTTATAAACCAAAGGTATATATTGCCAATTTTGCAAACTTAAAAATATAAAATATAATATTTTTATATAAATTATAAAAATATATATTAATATTATAAAACTCAATTTTATTAAAACTCGACACACTTATCGTTATTAATCATAAACCGACGCATCATTTCGTTATATATTTAACGTAATTTATCATCAAAATAACTTTTGAAGAAACTTAAAATCTTATCGTATCATGTTACTAGGGAATTTCATATGAAGGGTTTCATTTGAGTTTTCGTTTTGACGAGTTTGTTGGGTTTACGATTTAAAGTGCCCTGACTCCTCAAACGATACTACATGGCCTCTGGATTATGATAGCCTGAACAACGATATAATATTTCCATAATAAATCAAAGATATACGTTAAACTTTATGAAGTTTTGGAAACATAAACCATCACACTACGACTTGACATATCACCTCAGGTTGCCTAACGAAGCCGTTACTTTCACTTGATATACTTTTGCCATCAATCAGATTTCCCTATACTGTTAAGGTGAGTTCATAGCCTCACTTTTAAATCTTCTATTTCATAAACCCGTGAGGGGGATACATGTTATAAACCATGGATACAAGTGTTTTCTAAATGTATGCTATCCTGATATATTATAGAATCTATTGTCTAAGTCCCTTTATGCCAAAAGACCCCCACCATCATGGACCATTAATCATGTGGATCCCTTCTGGATAGATCTTAGCTTAGCTTGTTAAAGCTTTAGTTATCTTAGATAGATCTAAAACAACTATGATAGAAACCTTGTAGTATATATAAAGATTATGTGGAATCTAATCTTTATACACTTAGAAGAACAATAACTCAATAAAACAATAACACAAGAACTTTCTCTAAACTTTCAATATATTGAATGATTCACAAAACAACTATATGTTTTGCCTAAGAGCTATGACTTTTCTATCTTGGATTCGTATATGTAACTATCCCGTAAGGGTTCCTTTTATACACCAAGGAAACCCTAATGGGCTTACAAAACGCGTTAAGTGATCATGCATATCTATTCCTAATATAACTCATGCATATCACTTAAGCAGTACTAACTATATATGACTAACAGTACAAACTTTTAACTAACAGTACTAACTATACTGGTTTTGCAATATTGTAGATCTTTGTCAAAAGCTCATCTGCCATCTCTGACTGTTGATCCACTCTTAGCTTGTTACTTAGCATCAAAATTGCAAGTCCCTTTGTCAGTGGATAATCCCTTTCAACCAGCATAAATATATCTTGTCCTCTTGTAGAAGATACATGATGTACTCCAGATGAACCATACAGTCTCCATGTCAAAGGATCATGCATATATCTTTGTAGTTTCTATAGTACATCATCTTTATCTGATTTAAAAAATCTTTTCCTTTAACTAAGCTCCATAATGTATCAAGGTCCTCTCTGTCAAACCCTTTGAGCATATCTTCAAATCCTTGATATGCCTCTGTGATGTTTCCAACCCTGATAATCTTCTAATATTTTCTTGATCCTTCAGTATGAACTTCCCAATCAACAATAGGATACTTAAATTGTAGAGCTTCTGCCTTGGTTTCTTCTACTGGAACTATCTCTAACATCTCCTTAAGATCTTCTTCAGATAACTCAGTTGATTGTTTTTGAGAAGGCTCTAAACCTTAAGCTTGAGCTACTATAACTGGTTTCTTCTTGAGAGCTTGATACCTTATCATTGAACCTGACTGTCTCTTTTGAGCTTGTTCAACAATTTTACTCCAGTTAATATCATCAGCTTCTTTTCTCTCTTGATCAAACTATTTTTGTAATTTTAATGGCTTCTTCATGCCAAAGCCTTTCTTCTTGCATTTGCTTCTTGGACTTCTTTTGAACAGATTCATCTTCAATCATGATTGCCTTGCCTTTATCTTTCTTTTTCTTTGCACTCCTTCTTATATATACCAAACCTTCAACGGCAGTACTAACCCCAGGAGTTGCACTAGCAGTACTAAATAAAATTAGCCTAGCAGTACTAACTTTAAGAAACCAGTATTAACTTGAAATTCTTTTTGCTTACCAATTCACTATTTCTGTTTTTCACACAACTCTCTTTCTATTTTTGAGCTCACACATTATCTCTCAATTCTTTTTGCTCACCAATTCACACAATTTTGTATAAATTCCATCAATTCCATTTGTTGCATACTGTCCTCCCCACTTCTAAGTATGTAACCTCTTAAGAGAGGTGGATCATTGGACTTTTAGATGCAGCCTTAACCCTAGTTTGAGCATCTACATCCCTAATATGGTAACTTGGCACCTAAGACCACTACCTGAACCAATTCCCTAAGGAGTTGATCCATTAAGTGTTGCCATGGATTAGGTCTTATTTGATGTTACTACTGTCCTGCTCTGCTTCTTAGCTAGAAGCAGTAGTGGCAGCCTTTTCCATTCTGTCACCCAACTCCTTATGGACAGCCTCATCACCAACCTTTGTCAGGGGGACCACCAGACTGAGGTACCTTAGTGTCCTGACCTCTTTTGATTTTCCTATGTGTTTGACACTTTTTGTCTGATGTTACAAATGTTTCCAATCATACTTAAGTGCATAATAGACATCATGAACCTCCTCTTAAACAATACTTCACTTGATAATAGATAATCAATTTTGCTTATCCTGTAAATGTTAGTCCAAAACCAAGAAAAACACAATCCAAAGCATTCTCTTAACTAGCAGTATTAATTTTGACTAACTGTTTTAACTTTAGCAGTTTTAAGTACAACTAGCAGTACTAATTATACTTAGCAGTATTAACATTTGCTCTAATAGTTTTAACTTTGTCTTCAATAATTATACAACAACATGCCTCTATTCATCACAAGCACACTAGAAAAGACTAGATAGACATGTGAGAATTCATGAGGATCCATATTTATGTATAACCCATGAATAGAAGTTAAAAAAACTGTTAGTCAAACCAAAATACTAATTTTGACCTATTTCTTTCCAAAGTTAACCTTAAGCCATCCCAAAAACTTAGTTAAAAGAATAGTTTTTGGCAAACTATCAGCCATCAACGGATTTGATAATTTTTTACCAGTTGCCGTTTGCCCTGGAATAGCCAATTCTTTCTTGTCTGTTAGACATGGTGAATTGATGACCATTTGTTGTGTGGTATACAACCAACACTGAAAGGACATTCATGCTATCATCAATATCCTTCCCTCAACTCTAGCATTTTATCAAATCAACATATCCTTTATTAATCAAATAACATTTAAGCTCTAAACCTACAAAATGTTAGTTCCAAACATAGAGAAATACAATCCAAAATATTTTTCATAATACTCATAAGGGAATTAATTTCTTTTTGGGATCCAAGCCATTACTGACTTGATTCTACCTGTTGGATCAAGATAGTCAAATTGCTTACAAATGTATGATCCATTGTTTTTGGAGACATGATCTAGTACTTTAATTTTAGGTCTCCAAACCCAGCATGCTGTGGACTTAACAACATTAATCCCTTGTTCCCCAACAGCACTTATCACTCTTTTTCCTTTAGCAGTATTAACAGAATTTACCTTGACAGTATTAACTATGTTATTCAAATTTCTGTTTTTAAGTGTAGTATGTTGGTAAAAGTATCTCCTAGATGGTGAATGTGAACTTCTGAAAAGCATTTAATCTAGATTTTACAACATTCACAAAGGGTTTGGATGCAACAATCTTAATAGGCCTGGCAGTACTAACTGGTGTTGCTGCTCTTGAAGAGCTTTGCCTAGCAGTACTAATTGGTACTAGGCCAGACTTGGTTAAAACTGCTGTTGGAGAAAAATTACTTCTAGAACTAGATAAATTTAGATGATTAGTCCTCATAGCATTATTCCAAACTGGTCTAACTTCCCTTTGACCAGTCCCCTTTTTCACATTGTTCAAAACAGGTTTTTGTATAATCTTTTTATCATGAAAATCACAGTCTTTAATTAGATGGTTAAAACTCCCACACACAAAACAAGCTTTTGGAGTAAATTGAAATCCAACTCCTAATTTCTTAGACATTGGTGTATTCTAGTTAGTATTGTTATTCCTAGGATTTTGACTAACTTTCCTAGGTTGATTAGCTTGCTTAGGTTTTTGAACATTAGCTGATTCTGACACATTTTCCAAAGTATCATCCTCATCACAATCAGAAACCCAATCTTTAATTATTGGGGCACAAGAGGTTTTCTTAATCTCATTAGAGGAATTTTCACTAACACTCTTATTAACCTTAACTCTATAGCCTTCAAATTCAGGTTGTTTAAACTCCTCAAGACCAAAGTTTAAAAAATCAATAGTAGGGGGTGCAAATAAGCCTGTAGGTGGAGGTGCAACTACATTATACCCCACACCTTTTCTATTGTTATCAGATATTTAACTTCCTATCAATTTATCTAAGCTCTTAGAAGCATTTTCAAAGTTGTCAATCTTAATCTGATTACTCTCTTTTTCTTTCTTAAGTCTTTCTATCTGAATCTTAAGAGCATTAATTTTCGATTCATTAAATGATGCATCTCTTTTAAGAACAGCAATTTGATCATAAAGCATACCCACATTTTTCTTGTAGAAGACTAGTTGTTCTTCCATAGAAGCTAAATCTCTTTTATAGTTGGCTAGATCAAATTCAGATTTATTAAGCTCTATTCTTAAATTATCATACTAAGACTTAAGATCTTCAAAGCTTTTAAGACAAGTTTTAGAGAAAGCTTTGTTATTGTGTACCTCTGAATCTGAGAATGCCATAAGAGCAAAGTTGGTAGGGACTTCCTCTTCTGTATCAAGGTTTCAGAACACCTGCTCTGATACCACTTATAGATCCCTTCTGGATAGATCTTAGCTTAGCTTGTTAAAGCTTTAGTTATCTTAGATAGATCTAAAACAATTATGATAGAAACCTTGAAGTATATATATAAAGATTATGAGGAATCTAATCTTTATACACTTAGAAGAACAATAACTCAATAAAACAGTAACACAAGAACTATCTCTAAACTTTCAATATATTGAATGATTCACAAAACAACTATATGTTTTGCCTAATAGCTATGACTTTTCTATCTTGGATTTGTATATGTAACTATGCCGTAAGGGTTCCTTTTATACACCAAGAAAACCCTAATGGGCTTACAAAATGCGTTAAGTGATCATGCATATCTATTCCTAATATAACTCATGCATATCACTTAAGCAGTACTAACTATATATGACTAACAGTACTAAATATACAACTAGCAGTACTAACTATAACTGGCAGTACTAACAATGTACTAGCAGTACTAACTAACTATCAGCAGTACTAAGTGTAAAAGCTCTAAATCCTAACAAATCACTTACGAGTAAACCCGAATATTGTGAATAGATCTAGTGGGATTGACGAATCCCGTTTGTGTTAGCCAGATAGGTAACCAAACACACTATATTTGAAACTCATAGGTATATGGCAATTACCAACACGGGGGTCATTATCTTTATATATATCATTATTGATATATACACTAGTCAGTTTGAGTGCCATGAGCTTAGACGCAATAATACTGTTTTCCATAATAATTGTACTCATTGCAATTATTACACTTATGGGTGTATAACAACGTAACCCACTCTTATGATGACTTGTATTCACACTATTTATTATAAACCTATGAATTTCACTCAACTATTGTGTTGACCTTTTTAGCATGTTTATCTCAGGTAACTGAACATCTTATGGCACGGAATGGCACAGACTTGAAGATGGCTAAACTGTTATCATTTAAACTTTATGTTTTCATGTAGATTTTGGGACCTCTGTTTGTAAAAACTCTGATGAAATAATGAATGATAACTTATCTTTTAAAAACGTCTCTTACGAGTCGCTTTCTATGATTATGACTGTTGTACTATGAAATAATACCCCAGATTAGCTTTCGCTGCTATATGTCAAAAATGGGGGTGTTATAGATAGAGGAAACATTGGATCTCTTGCAAACAAATGTTTAAACAAGTTACATGATCAAAGACTAAAAGATATGTAATCTATTCTAAAACAAAGAAAAACTATGTGAAAAAAGGTGTTAAATATGTGGGAACATTCCACTATTTATAGGCAAAGTTTGTGACGAAATTGGTCAGCCGGCCCCCTTACCTCTCAAAGTCGACCCCTTATCAATCAGGTGGCCGCCCATACCTATCAGGGGGCCGCCCCTTATAGGACGCTTCTGATTTTGTGCTTTTGTGGGGAAATGTTTTCTAGGGCAGGTTTTTCTAATTTTGGGGGGAAAATCTGATTTCAAACATATATTTGAATAAAACATTTATTTTAATTATAAATTTGTATAAAGGTTTTTTTACATTTATAAAGATATAAAGTTTAGGAAAAAAATATTTCTTTGATCATCCAACAAGTTTAAAGTTTGTTTGTTCATACCTTTAATGATTTACGTCGGGTGCAAACTTATATCTGTTGTTGAAGCAGACTTGAGACGTCAAGAGACGTTGACGTATGAATGCATTGATTATTTATGATTACGAGTAACTTAAGCACTTTAAGTTATGTGTTACAAGTTACATGTTTGTCATCAACAAAATACAAAGAGAATGTATAGATTAAATATCGTAATATTTGCACTAACACAATCAATCCAAGATTGACTTCATTATTATTTCTGCAATTCTTAATATGAGTGGCTAAGCACTTTTAGAGCTAGCCTAACTATGTATTTATTATTGTGATATCGTATGTTTCTTAGTCTTATTATCGTTTGTTTGGATATTCTAGTTGCTTGTCGATAGATCCTCGTGTTTTGCTAGTGCTAAGGCTAGTGTAGATCCTCTTAGCTATTGAGTAGGCTTAAGTAGTTGAAAAGTAGTCTATTGGGATACTATATATAAGTTGGAATCTATTTCGAGTGTAGGAGTTGCCCATTCCACCGTTTGCATTAAATTAGGCACTTATAAAGCGCAGGAAATCCTTTTAGGAGGGTTTAATGTCAAGTAGTGGGAATGTCAACATTTAGATAAGTCTTTAGAGTAGTTAGGGGTTTAATGACTACAACCTAGATGCCCGATTTCCGTCAGCAATGGGATTGAGATCATAGGAAGTATAGGTTAGGTTGCGATTATAACTCAGGTCTAATGATATTAGAACCACCATAATAAACTGTAATTAGACATTGCACTAGAAAACATCATCTTCACACTAATAGAGTAGTAGCTAGGCTAGTACGCCTTTCTCCCTTGAATTAATTCTCCATTTTATTTTCATATTTAATTTCATTGCATTTCTCAATCAAAACAGCTTTCAAAACAGTGACAATTCAAATTAATAAACTAAACACTTAGCTTTTGGGACGACCTCAGATTTACTAATCCTACACTATACACGACCGGGTTCTCTGCCCGTTAGTTCGTTGTAGACCATAGGTAGTCGAGTTTTATAAATTTAAAACTGGGTAAATTAATTGAAAGAAAATACGCATCAAGTTTTTGGCGCCGCTGCTAGGGAGCTAAAATCATATCTAATTTGAAATTATGTAATAATTGTGCATTTAAAATTTTCCCTTATTTTTATTTTCATTTTACTTTGTTTTGATTATTAATTTTGTTAAATTTCAGGTAGCAAGATGGGCGACGTTGACATCAACACACTAATTATAGAGCAGGACTTGGCATTGACTCGAGGGAACCAAGCTCCGGGCGTGGTTGAATCTGAGATTGGGAACAATGTGAATTTTGAGATCAAGAGCCAGTACATGAGGGAACTAATTGAAAACACTTTCTCAGGAAACAAAAATGATGATGCTCATGAACACATAGAAAAAGGTTTTAGACATTGTCAGTCTCTCTAACATCCCAGGAGTTTCTCATGACGCAATCATGTTGTGTGTATTCCCTATCATACTCACTGGAGTTTCTAAGAAGTGGATTGACAGGATATCATCAGGAACAATTAACACTTGGGATTTTCCCAAGAAATCTTTCATCCAAAGGTATTGTCCACCTTTCATGACCTCCAAAAAACTTGAAGATATTCATAACTTCAAGCAAGAAGGAGAAGAAACATTGTGTTAGCCTTAAAATATGTCGCCTAATACGGAATTACACTAGTTTACTTATAGTCGGATACGCAAGGACTAGAAATGTTAAGTTAGGATAAGTAGTGTGTATCAAGGGCTATAAATACCCCCTTCATACTTCCATGGAGGGGTGAGGATAATCATTTGTATCTCATAAGTGTGTGTGTTTCTCGTTCTCTCTCTAAAAACACACACATCTTCCCTTTCTCTTTTTACATCCATAATATGGCTACTTATTTCTTTTATCCTCTCCGACCTTCGGATCGTGTGTTTTAGGCTAGAATCTTTATAGGTAACAATTGGCATCAGAGCCTAGGAGTGTTTTCTGTTTGTGGGTTGCTTATCTAGTGGTGTTTGTGCCTTATATAAGCTTTTTTATGGCTTATTTTTAAGCCAAAAGCCACGAGGGTGTTTGGATGTTGCTTATTTTGTACAAAAGCTTGAAACTTTCTTCTTTCTTATGCTTCTAGCTTATTTGTACATGTTTCCAAACATTTTTTGGTTGTGATTTGATTTCTTTTATGGTTTTCTCTTTACTTTTTTACATGAAAAAAGTGAATTTTTTTTGGTGTTAAAAACCATAAAGTTTGTGTTTTTATGTTAAGAGTATCTTAGTTATACTTAGTTTTGCAAAAGAAATTATCCAAAAACATTAAAAAGCGTGTCTTTTAGGCGTTTTAAAAGTTGTTTTTGGGAAAAGTTTGAAGACAACGATTTATACGTATGAAGACAGCGATTTATACGTTTGAAGACGCCGATTTATACACGTCTGTTTATACCAGCGATTTATACACGGCTGTTTATACCGGCGATTTATACACGGCTTTTTTATACCGTGCTTATACACTGCTTGTTAAGACCACGATTTATACACGGCTGTTTATACGCAGTCTTAAAGGGCGTTGTTTATACGGAGTCTTAAAGGGCGCTGTTTATAAGCAGTCTTAAAGGGCGCTGTTTATACGCAGTCTTAAAGGGCGCTGTTTATACGCAGTCTTAAAGGGCGCTGTTTATACGCAGTCTTAAAGGGGGTGATTTATACTTACTTTCAAGACTAGGTGATTTATACATGTCTTATGTTAGGCGATTTATACCAATTAGCTCTAGGCGATTTCTACATTATTTCTGGCAATTTTCGGTAATAACCCGAAATTTAATTTGTGGTTCTCTCATTAACAAAATTCGATTAGAGCATCTTCGGTAAAGGCCACTTTCACCTATTTTCGCCAAGAACCAAACTTTAACACCTTCCACAACACCAAAGCAAACACAAAACTTAATGCTAAAACGATCATTAAGATTCACTAAAACGTCAAAACGGCTATGGAATTTGGATTTTAATGTCTTGTGATCACTAAGTGTATTTTGTATCCCTTATTTGAAATTCAAGTGGGTTTCACGAAGGCATCTACTTATTTCATCATCGAGACTTCCTTCTACTTGCTACCCCTTTTCCCTAAACCCCCTCTATTGATTCATGACTTGCTTAAACGTATACGGTTATGATTGAGACTTGAAGAATCTAGTTTCCAGTAGTCAGGGGTGGTTGGTTGAAAACCTGGATAACTATTACTTAAAGGAGTTATGTTGTAGTACTTAGTGACACACACAGATGCAGATGTGGATAATTTCAAGAGGTGTTGTACTACTTATACTTTTGATGTTGGGTATAGGGTGCTTAAAGGCTTTCTTCTGCATCGTTCTTCAATCAACAATAGTGCAAGCTTAAGTAACAAATTTAGGGAATCTTACTTCACTTTCAAGTTTGGTATATCGGGTTTACTTCACCATGTGTTCATAGCAATAGCCGTTAGAATACGAGTTTGGTAAGTTAGCCAGAGAGCTTAAAGGTTGAGATGTAATAAGCAATTCTTACAGGATATTTGAAGCTACAGAACGTCAATGATACTTCACAGTCTAAGTAAAATATTTCAAAGTTCTTCAATGTCATTCATAACTTTTCAAGATGTTTGCTTAAGATAAGAACTTCTCGAGTATATGTGCGTACACGTCAATGATGCTTCCGAGAGTTTGAAACCATCATGGGGGAATACGTGTACTTTGATACTTTGATGTAATCAGTCAACTTCTAGGGGAAGTAGTATATACTACTCTACTTAGTATGATTTGTGAAGTATTCTACAACTGTGAGAAGATTTGTTGTTGATTTCTTACATGTACCCCCGAACGGATATTCACCAAGACCAAATGTCATGATACAGTATAGAAGCAGTATTAGTTGATGTAAGATGTACACATGTAAAGGATGATTCCTTAAATGGATAAATTGCTCACACTCGGGACTTAGTTGAATTTGGTGTAGCAATTCACATCAGCACTATCTTGGAGGAAGAAAAGTGCATTTCCGGGTCTTAATTGATTTTGGTGCTACGATTTCAACTTCGTTAAAAGGGATAAAGTGTGTACCTCATGTATTGGATGATTCTTCTACAAAACTCCACTGTGCACTTTAAATGTCAATGTTAGAAGATCGTTCGAACTACATCAAAGTTTCAGAATCTGCTTAAGATACGGATGTTGGTTTGGGAGGAAGCTGATTTAGAAACTTCATCAAAAAGGAGTCTATAAAGAAAGCTTTTCAAGACATGTTGCATGAATTGGGGGAAGTTAATTCAACTCATGCAAACTATAATTGTTCCAGAACAAGTAAAGATACAGAAGATCCAAGTTGGAGTACAAGTATCAAGACTAGAAGACAAAGATGTCATCTTCAGCATTGGAAGCACTTTGGAAGACTTTATTTTGTTGTATTTCGTAATTGTTAGGAACATTGTAAGTAATTCCGTATGCCTACATATTGGGGGAAGATTGTTAGCCTTAAAATATGTCGGCTAAAACGGAATTACACTAGTTTAATTATAGTCGGATACGCAAGGACTAGAAATGTTAAGTTAGGATAAGTAATGCATATCAAGGGCTATAAATACCCCCTTTCTACTTTCATAGAGGGTTAAGGATAACCATTTGTTTCTCATAAGTATGTGTGTTTCTCATTCTCTCTTTAAAAACACACGCATCTTCCCTTTGTCTATCTACATTCATAATATGGCTAATTATTTCTTTTATCCTCCCTGACCTCTGGATCGTGTGTTTTAGGCTAGAATCTTTATGGGTAACACATTCTACCAAGCTTTGGAAAGGTACAATGACCTCCTCTACAAATGTCCAATACACGACCAATAGAAGGTTAATATCTTATATAAGGGAGCTAGACACCACGACCCACCAAATGCTTGATTCCCAGGGGCCGATACCTGACATGACACCAGCCCGAGCTTTGGATTCAATTCAAACTATGACAAATCATTCACATAAATGGCATGTCGGGTCTAGTAATAAGAGGACAAGAAGTGGTAGCTCAGATGGAATTGTTGCTATTATAAGTAAGTTGGATAGTCTTGAGCGAGACATAAAGAAGCTAAAACAGAATGTGCATGTTATCCAAGTGAGTTGTGGACTTTATGGAGGAACACATCTTGTTAAGGAATGCCCGTTTAACGAAGAAGTTAAGGGTGTTGAGGAAGTTAAGTATGGCGAGTTTGAAAGATCTTTTCCAAACAATGGCGGGAACGGAGCTAGGTACCGCGTGGGTCCATCAGGATACTATACACGTATGGATACTCGCCCATCGTTTGGAAAAAAGAAACTAATCCTTGAGGTTCTCATCAACAAGTACATTGAGAAATCAACTAGGGGAAGGAATGAGACTACAGATTAGATGGAAAAAGCTTTAGGAGAACCAATATTTGAACATAAAGAACCAAAATGCCATATTAAAGAACTTGGAAACACAGATTGAGCAATTGACAAAGGATGTCCAAGCAAAAGCTGCTAAAAAGGCGCCCAATTTATCTACCTCAATTGGTCATTACAAAGCAATATTTGCTGACAATGATGCTCAGAGTGTTGGAACTTGTTCTAATGAAACTAAAGAACTCCATGGAGTGTCTTTTATTTATGATTGTGATGTACATGTTTCTAAGAAGGAGAATGAAGGGTCATCAGGAGTTTTGTCATGTCAACTACATCTAAAAGAGTCAAATCCAGGAAGTTTTACTCTTCCATGTACCATTGGTAGTTTGAATATGCTTTGGTAGATTAAGGTGCTAGTGTTAATATCATGCCACACTTAAGGTTTAAAACTAACTAATCTTAAAGAAACAAATATGTTAGTTGAAATGGCTGATATGTCAAAAAAGGCCACTATGGGAATTATGGAAAATGTTCTTGTGAAAATTGATAGGTTCGTATTCCCTTTTGATTTTATGGTTATAGATATGCTAGGAGATCCTAATGAGACTATGATATTAGGTAGACCATTCCTAACTACTATTCATGCTCGAATAAATGTTTTCTAAAGAGAAATTTTGTTAGGAATAGGGGAGGATAGCATTTTATTTGATATGAATGGAAATGTGCATGATCCAACAATCCCTATCGAAAGAGTTTGCATGACCAATATTATCCAAGAGGAAGAGTCATTTAACCCTTTATAAATAACTGAAGATTTATTCTCATATGACTCTCCCTTGTGCTTAGAACTTGAAAAATATAATCACCTTTTTTATACTAATGAGTGCAACAAAGATACCTTCGTTTGTTATGATGATGTGCAGGATCCACTCACAGGGCGAAAAGGAAAGACAAAGATGGTTGAACCAGGAATGGTAACTTAGAGATTGTATTCTTGTAAACCTATTCGGGTGATAATGCTCTAAATATACTTAAATATTCCCTTACGAATATGCTATTTATCTATAAAATTATATAAATTATTATGTCTTTAGATACTTATTTTAGTAATAGTTGTTTCAGGAATAAACAAAACAAGAAAGCTAGAAAAGATAAAGAATGTTCTTTAGAAACGTTAATGACCATTAAAGAGAAGGACTTAAAGAGAAATTAATGGAAAAGATGCCAAGTGCGACGTACTTCTGAGGAAGTACTGCATACTTGTTGAGCGGGCAAATGTAATTAATTCAAAGGGAAGTACGCAGCACTTATTGGGAAGTACGGCGCACTTCGACCTACAGTTACAAATTACTTGTCATTTAGCTTTGCATTTATTGGTGACTGATCATTTCCTCACCATACTTACTACCTACGTTTTAGGGGACTCTTAGGGTCTATATAACAGTATCAAAAGCCTAGTGAATCATATAACAACAACAAGAAGGAAGAAAAATTAAAGAAGGAAATTCAAAGGTAGGATGAACTAACATCAAGTTCATCCTATAATCACCACCACTTAGACGAAATTGTAGTTGTTTCTAGGTTATTAGTTGTTGTGACAGAGTGCTAGTGGGTCAGAATAATTTTTATTAGGTATTATATAGTTTTGTTTGGGAAAACTAAGTTGTCAAATCATTGTGCTTGTAATCATTGGAATTTATATTACTCTTTTAATATGAAGTTTTTTGGAAATTACATGTTTGCTATGAGTTCTACTTCTGTGATTATGGATTAGTTTCATTATGTTTGTTTAGGTGAATTGGAAAATGTGATATAATCGTATGTTATGGATATATGCTTTTGAATATATGATTTGTATGCTTACTGTGGTTATGCTAAGATCATTGGTTATTGTTTGATTTATCATTGTAGTAGAATTAGGTCGAAAGGCTCTATTGCTTTGATAATTTCGCGTTGTTTGTCTATGGCAATTCGGTATTAGCCTTGTGAGAATTGGTTAATAAAATTTTGAACAACTTAAGTATAATTATGTTTAATACTTAATCTCACGTCTAATGACTTGATCAGGAGAAGTATGCTTATTATGTTTTCAACCACAAACCAATCTTTATGCACTTAACATGTTAAGGATTATAGGCCGAAAGGACTTCTTCTCATCCTAAGTAGATATTTGCTTATATGATTACCCGTCATATCTCGCTTATATGTCTTGTTTGTTCGTGCATCTCTATCCGTGTATATGTTTATCTTCATATTTCTCAGCCTAAACAAACATAACATTAATCATCTTGTTTACAAAATCAATAATTTTGAGTTCTTGTTTCTAAATATCAAAAAGCCAAGTCTTTGGATAAGTGACAATCTAAAGATGTTTTCTTCAAAACATGTTAACTTTAAGGCACAACAATCTCATGGAACGACCTGGTCTTACTGTTACTAAATTACAAATGAAAGGGTATACTTTTTCCGTGTGTTAGTCATTTGATCGGTTGGACTAGTTAATATAAATTTAAAGCGTTCATAACAGATCAAAGTTTTTAGTGCCGTTGTCGGGCATTGCTTTTGATCGCCTTTAAGTTTTCTGAGTGTTTTGAATAAGTTTTATTACTGTAGTCATACAGTTTTCTAGAAAACTGAACCACAAAAACATTTATGGTACTGAAAGTACACCGCACTTTCTAGAAAAACAATGAGTATGTCGATTTTACTCATAAAACCGCCGCGCATTTTGGAAAATTTCAAAATGATTTCTAAGTCAATTTCATACAACCCTCAAAACTTTTTAATGCCTAAATTCACTACTGAGAACATGAGGATTGCCTTTTGTGCTACTTTGATTCATGCATTTGTGTATATGGTACATTAAAATCAAAATAACCAAAATATTTGCCATTAAATTTTGTGTTGTTTAATCTGATGCTTATTAGTATTTATGTTATGCTTATAAACTGCTTATTTTCATATGAATGTCTTTATGTGTTTGATAATAATAAAGAACGTATTAAACTAAAAATCAAAAAATATACGAGTTATGGTTGAATTTGCTTCATGTCGTTTGACTTGCTTTTGAGTAAATCTAAGTGTTCTACTATGCTTATTATCTGCTATTATATGTTATTTGAATACATGAGCATATCTACAAACTATAAAAAGTGTATTAAAGTAAAAATAAGAAATTATGTTGAAAATTGTTTCGTGATGATTTCTCTAATGTTTGTTGTGAACATGATGTTTCTTGATGTCATATGTGTTAAACTTAATCTAAAATATATGCTTCCAATGCTTGCTAAACTAATTATCTATCATTTTATAGAAAAAATAAACCTAAAAAATGCCAAACTACGGCGTACCTTTTTTATAAGTACGCCGGTTGTCGCGAATTTTTTCAAAAACTCAGGCACAGTATGCTGCACTTTTTCAAAAGTACGCCGCACTTTTGCATCTGATACTTCACAAAGACGTAATATCTTGTTTGTTATGCAAAAACCAATCCATTTGTTGATCTATAAATGTTTATTGATGATACTTGACTGCAAAATATCATTTAGTTTAGAAGAGGACTAACATACTAATGTTTGTTTTGATGTTGTTTTGTCTAAAGTTAGAAATGGTTCCACATACGAGCTTAGGACGATTGTGCATTAATGAGAATCATAATGTAACCCTAAATGATCTAATTGAAAGTGAAGGAGAGTAGAGTGATCCTGATTATTTAGACACGACCAATAGTGGAAAAAGGAGGAAACTAAATCTTACAAATATTATAGGATGGAGAGTGAAGAAGTTTGTGAACGGTATATAACCCGATGTTTTGTTGAGGGGTTAGACGCTGTTGATGGTGTGACTGATTTGGAGTACGAGAAGAACCTAATTTCATATGAATTTGTAGTAAAGCTCGGTTTAACTTATAAGGTTACGGAAAATAGAGATAAAGTTGTGGATCGAAAGTTGCTTGTCTCTTTGAAAGGAGAGTTATATTTCATTGACTTTATTTTGAATCCGGAGGAAGATGATGTAGAGACTTGTGTCATTTTTAGTCGATCTTTTCTTAAACTTGCTAAAGCCATTATTAATTTTGGGTGTGGAATTCTCACTATTTGGCCCGAGACCATTACCATTAATTCGGATGATGACGAATTAGATGCCTTGCTTGCTAGCATTAATATCGATGAACTTCTACCAATTAATATCACCGATTTCCCAACTTTTGTATGTGACATGGGGAAATGTTTAAGAAACATAAAAAAGAAGCCTGCTAAAACCTATAAGATGAGATATGATGGTGAAGGACCTTCGCTTACCGTTAACTGTCTTAAAACACAAGAGGAACTAACTAGAGAAGAGTTGGAAGAAGATTTGTATGAAAGAATTATGTTGCTTAATGAGAAAAGGCCTATCATTGAAACTTTAAAATATGGTGATAAGCACAAGATGTTGCTTGATAGTGTTCTACTTGACAAACTTAAGCTAGACGGTGAATTTTAGCTTGAGGAAGAGATTGTTGGAGATAAAGTGATAAGGGAATACAAAGCTATTAAGGAGAAAGAACATCCTGGATGTTTTATCATACCCATTCACTTGGAAAGGAAATTTGATTTTCATGCCTTGGTAGACACGGGTTCTAACATAAATATGATGCCATATCGTATTTATGAACTTTTAGATAAGGAAAAAGTAAAACCAAGAATTGATAAGGTTAGGATGCTTGATCATTCTAACGCGGAGACTATAGGGCGTTTGCTTAATGTTCTTTGTCAAGTGGGAGTAACCACTATGCTTGCAAATTTTATGTTACTTGATGTTCTTGTTGATCGTGATGTTCCTATAATCCCTGGGAGAAGTTTTATGTACATTTGTGGAGCTATCATGAACACACGTAAGGGAAATTAATGACCACTTTGATGGATTTGGCACCAACAGATTTAGAGTTATAAATTTTTTATTTAATTTGCTAAAGTGAGAAACTACATTGAGAAAGTTGATAGTGATTAATATGAGGAGTACTTAGTGAAGAGGGATGAGTTTGGAAATCCATTTTATGGACCACACCGTCCTCAATACTTAGAGATGGGAAATGGCACGTTAATGTAAAAATTGTGGACCCACTTGGAAACGCTTTTAAGCATGGGTACGAAACAAAGGAAACCGACAGGAAGGTGTCAGGTCTTTACAAGTTGAGTGATATCATGTCACCTACTTGGTTCAAGAACTAATTTACTAAGAATGGAGGATTAGGAGTGCAACTCATGCTCTGACTTTTATTTTTCGTTTTTATGTTATTTTGCTTTGTCTTGAATAAGATGTTATCAAAACCATGTAATCCTTATACTCTAAGGATTGTTTTGATGTAATGGGCTTATGTCCCTATTTATGAATATTATGAAGTGATGATTGGACATTTTTCGTTTAAGAATATGTGTTAAAGTTAAGTGTTGTACAAAAATCACCCTGAAGTACGCCGCACTTCTTGGCAAGTACGACGCACTTCTTGGCGGGATAACAAATATAAACCTATTATCTTTCATTCAAACGAACCAAAAACACTAAAACCCTCTCAAGGCCGCCAGTATTGTGATCAAAAAATATTTCTTCCCAAATTCAATCCATCACGTGATAATGCCTAGGGTAATAATCTTCTATATTGTATTTTTGTTTTTATTGATTTATGTTAATCTTTAAATTAGAGCTTATAAGTTTAAATTTCACTTTTAGTTTGATTATGCCTAATTGTTTCCCCTGTTTTGATAGAGTTATACCCATATGGAAATTATTGATGTTTTGTCAAGTTAGATTATGATATTAAATTAGGGTTTAAATGCTTTATAACAGTTAAACTTTCTTAGAATATGATATGTTATGTTAGAAACTATTTGAAATGTTAATAATTTAAGGTTTTATTAAGTTTTTCCTGTAAGAAATCGTGTTTTTCAAACGCAGATCTGTAAGTACGTCAATTTTTCTGGTAAAACCGCCATACTTAGTATAAAACCCAAAAAGTCCATCGTACTTTTTAGCAAGTACGCTGCACTTTTTGTTTGAAATATGAATAGAACATTTACAATCCGTATCTAGGCTTGTCCAATTGTTTTTCTTGATTCCTGATATGATTATATACATAGATTTATGCTTTCTTGTGCACAGAACGTAGGTACACACGATCATGAGGCCGGATCATCGAGCCGTTCAAAAAGACAACGTGAAACCAAAACCATGGAAGAAGCAATGTTGGGAAATGTTTAACACCCAAACCTGTTATGGGCTGACTGTAATAGGGAATATAAAAGGAAATATAACATCGTTCTTGCTCGTTTGCTTCCAAAACAAGTTTTTGCACCTTGTGTCATTGATTGGAATGTGTTGAATAGAATGAGTTGTGCGGAGACCATTGAGGAGATCCTGGAGATTAAAGTTATTAAAGTAGGAGGTAATGAAGAAGTGTTTAGTTCCGAAGCTTGGAGACGAGCTTTTGATATTAATGAGCCGATTTATACAGAGTTGTGTCATGAGTTCTTTGCTACGTTTAAGCTAGATGAGGAAGTTACTAGTGAGGAGTTGGCCACGAAGAAAATTATCAGGTTTAAACTAGGAGTACGTGGACATTTTATGAGTTTGTTGGAGTTTGCTCGTCACTTAGGGTTGTAAAAGCGTGAGGAAATTTTGGAAGAGGGTTTTGAAGTTTATTTTCAAGGAGAATTGCATGATGATGATTATTTTGGAGCTGAGGAGTATTGGACTAGGATTAGTACTGAGGATTAGTTGCGTTTGTTTAGGAGTGCTACGCACACGATTAGAAGTCTGATTATTAGGGTTTTACAAAAGATGATCATGTATGGTTTTTGTCAGAGGACGAATGGGTACGATAAGATTGATAGGAATGAGTTGTGGTTGTTGAGTATGTTTGAGGATAGAAACCATGAGAGGTACGCTAATGTTTCTTGGGTGATTGCTAGGTGGATGAAGAGGAAAGGAAAGGGTACACATGAGGGGAGTCAAATTGTTTGCGGGCAGTTTGTAACGAAGCTGGCAAGGAAGTTTCGGCTTCTGAATGATGAGGTTTTAGATGGACTTAGAGCCCTGATTTTCTTTAGGACTCTGGATGCTACCACTCTCAAGGAGTTAATCAGACCTGATGGGAGGTTGATTACAGAATATAGGATGTGTCGTATGGAGGTTCGCCAGGGTGTGCTTGAGCGTATGGCACGTAAGCAGTCGTATCATTCTGATCGATACGCTAGAGTTTTTGAGCACATAGTGAGACATTATGGAGTGAAGTTTAATGGAGAGTATGCACCACCTGGTTATGACGAGCAACAGTAGTAGGTGTCGGGAGGATACGTGATGGAGTTTGGTAACCATCTGTTGGGTCACGTAACTGGAACAATTTAAAACAATATCATTATTATTATATATTTGGGTATGTATTATCCCTTTGTTGGCATCTAAAACAATACTTTATCGTGCTCGTACTATTACTACTATTACTATTATTACTACTATATATTAT
>BQNB010030097.1:5095-49885 GCA_026074375.1 Tanacetum coccineum
AAACTTTGAGTGCGTACACAGACAGAAACCCGAGCGCACGCGATCACCTAACGTACGAGTTATGAACTATAAACCTCCATGCCGGCTATCGATCAAAACCCACACGTACACGGAGTGAAATTGAAATTCTGCAACCCTAACCAGAACCCGAACAAAGAAACCGAATATGGACCAGACGAACACCTACTAAAAGAAACTGAAGTCTGGATGCTTACAACAATCACCCTTTTATCAATGCGAACGTGTTTGAGATTTGGGGTCTTATTTAATGATATTGTGAGGTTCTAATAAGTGTATGGGATGGCTGCATATAAAAGGCGTGTGTCAACAAACTAGTCGATTAACTCGGGATTTTGGAGAAGTTGGATATGATCGAGTACTATGGCTTTGTTGACCAACTCAATTTGAACGTGGGTTTTGTTTATATGAGCTTCAAGTATCATATATATATATTTTTAATAATAGTTGTGCCATACATTTGTAATTAAACATAGAAAGTGACTTGTTTAAATTTTTTAGTCATGTTAATAGCGTACTTATCTTTAAGTATTGTTAATATATATTTTAATAAGTTTAGGGTATTATAATTCTCCCCCTCTAAAAGAAAATTTTGGCTGCGAAATTGATATCGAAACTTAAATGAAAACATACAATACGTAGCAAATCGCAAAAAGAAATGTGGATAGTCACTCCGCATCATTTCTTCATTTTTCCAAGTAGCATCACGCTCGGGATGATTTTTCCAAAGAACTTTAACAATAGGAATGGTTTTCTTTCTCATGACTCGCTCTTGGCGATCTAAATTAGCCTCATGCTCCTCAACAAAAGATAAATCTTCGCGAATCTTATCAAACAGATATTGAACAACATGTAACGGATGGTAGTTGTAACCTCTCAAAATAGATACATGAAACATCTTATGAACGCGAGCAATTGTGGCGGTAATGCCAAACGATACGAAACATCGCCGACTCTATCTAAGATTTTGAACGGACGAATGAATTACGAACTTCATTTCCTTTTTATACCAAAACCTCAAATACCCCTACACGGAGATACTTTAAGAAACACACGATCCTCGGGTTTAAATCCCAACGCTCTTCGATGACGATCGGCATAGCTCTTTTGTCGTGACCGAGCTTCCTTAACCTGTCATGAAACCAATTAATCAAACACCAGATTATACCCGGGCGCATAACATAAAATGCGTTTGGGGCTTTCAGAACTCGGTTATATGACAGCAACCAAAATTTAATCATGGCTACTCTGACCTCTATAAGTGGTCTTGAATCTGCTATGGGACCTGCAATAGAGAAATCTAGCAAGGTCCGTTGGATATTCCTATCTACATTAATTGTTGATATGTCATATTTAATGCTTTTTTATTTCAGGGGATTGTGTCAGACATTGTGAAATGCATTGGTGACAACAAAAAGCACATGAGAGAATGTACGTCTTGGGTTGCTTCTACTAATCTTGATAAGATGGTCAGTTTCTTTTATATCTTTCTTGTTGTTAAGTTTTAATTTTTTGTTTATTGACAGAATAATTTGGTATTTATTTATGTTTTTTGACAGAGATATAAATAAATCAAATGTAATTACCTATGACTCTTGGTATTCTTTTTTAGGTTCAATATATTACTCCTTCTATGACTCCTATGACTGATGCTAAACTTGGTGCGGATGGACGCACGGACCTTTTTGACTGGTTATCCAAACAACTTGCCATCCAGTTGAGACCAAAGATCGGAATGTCTAACCAATTGTCCAAACAACTGGTGTGTAAAACCCCACATATATGTATATATATTTATATTTTTCAACTAGTATAAGCTTATGTTTTCATTCGCTATATAGGTCATGAAAAATGTAAGCGATATTCAAGGACCCGCGTTGGCAATTGTTCTTGAACGATTGAAGTCACATGGTGTATTTCCAGAAGTACATGACAAAACAAGAGCTACCAGAACTGGGCCAACAGTGAAAACAACTTCAAAGATCGGAAAGTCTAACTGGTTGTCCAAACAACTTGCCATCCATGTATATCTGCAAGAACTCGGGATTGATGAAATCAGGAGGAGGTTTGTATAATACTTTTTGCTATCTTAATTTGCCATTTGTAGGTTTGAATTCTTACCTTTTTCTAATATGTTTCTGCAACTACTATGAGCAAACTTATAGAGTGGGAGCAAGAGCAAATGACTTGCATATGCTCAAAACTCTTCTATATGAGCTTTGTAAGCTTCGTGGCACTGCAATTACAGGTCATCTTTCTATGGTTCCAATAGATATGGAACCCCAACCTATAATACTTGCCTACATCGATCTTAATCTTCAGGTATTATATTCTTTAGTAGATTACATGATTAACTCATGCAATATGTGTTGAACACTTGTATTAATTGTATTTCTTATAAAAATATTAGACGTTGGCTGCTGCAAGAATGTTGACACCAACAAGGCCTACTGGCCAAACACAGTGCGATGATTCAATGGCCAATAATCCAATGCCTGCTGCACGTTCTGTAGGTGCCCAATTGAAGGTCAGTTCTTTCTTTTTCTTTGTTTGACTTGGTTGGCTTGCTCAATTTTTTTCAATTTAGTTAGCATAATAGCCTGGTTTGTTGCATAGGATGATTTGGGGATTTTATTGGCGTCTTTTGACCTAAGATAAACTGTTTATATTACTTGATTGACCTAATTGGGTTGAAGTTGACGCCTAGGTGAAAAGTCTAACTGATACGGAAAAGCAACTTCAATGATCGAAAAGTCTAACGGATACGGATCAAAGCCTCAAAGCCGAGCTGTATCTTCGGTATGATATGGCAGCTATACTTTGTTATTTCCTATTTGTGAAATAAATATTCTGTTTGTTTCATTTTTGAATTTTAAGAGAGAGGTTTCAGCAAAGGGGTCAAAAGCAGAGTCTATAATGTCTGTTCAATATAAATCCGGACCTGTGGGTAGCAGGTAATATGAACCTCCTTCTGTTTTTTTTCCTTTTTTCTCTGATATTCTTATCCCACATTAGCCTACTGACAAATGTGAGCTGCGTATTTTGTGGTTTTAGGTTTTGAGAATGAAGATAAAGAGATTTTGAGAATGAAGATAGAGAGATTTTGAGAATGAAGATTCTTTTGGAGAGAGATTTGATTTGATTCTTATCCCAGTTAGGTTTTGAGAATGAAGATAGAGAGATTTGATTCTTTTGGAGAGGTAGTTCGTTTGTTTATGGTCACAAATGGTGGAGGAGATTTGACAGGATGGTAGAGTAGCGTGAGCGGCAGCAGCAACTTGATGACTGAGTAGGTCTCAAGATCGTACCAAGGCATCTGATACCATATTGGAAGATAGAAAACCCCCGGAAGGCTAATTGATTTCCTTGATTATCTTCATAAAACATACAATATATATAGGATACAAGAGATAGGCTTGAGCCCATGATAAAGATAAAGACTACAACTATTTTACAACAAAACATGACAAGGATGATATAATCATACCAAACATATGGGTCAACTATGACTCACTAATATTATCAACTAATTTAATATATTCATCTAATACTTAACCCTTTAAACGGTGTCGTAAAAGTTGGCACACTTTATAGATATAGTAGTATGTCATTAAACTATTTGCTTTATGGTATTATAATTATACAATATGTTAAGTCTGACATGAAATTCACTTCTTAATAGGAGTCAAAGAGACAACCTTTGGCGACTAGACCTACTGGAAAAGTAGTTCTTGCAGTTGCCGCCACTCACTCTGGTGGCTGTAACCGTGACTCTATCCTCTCTCTTGCTTCGGTCAAATTGAACCAGAGACTACTGTTATCAAGCATCAGAGATGGTACTGTCAAGGTTTGGAAGTATGTTTTTGTATTTAAAAAAAAAATATCTTATCAACATGATGATCTTGGCCGGCATATCTACTTATAGATGGGTCATATGGATTACATGAATAAAAGGTACAAATAAAACGTGCCAAATGACTCACGGGTGTATCCTTTTGACCCGCTTTTAAAACTACCCATTTCTACCCGTTTAAAAGTCACTTGTCTTTAGCTGCTAATCACAATACAACCCAGATCATATTTAGTTGTTTTTAATCGTTATTACGTTATTTTAATCAACTTGCCCAATTTGACCCATGCATAGACCATGTAGTTTGTAATAGTAAGTTATCGTTTTGTGATTTTCATTACATATAAATGGGTCAAATTGGGCAAGTTACAAACTACATGTAATAGTAAGTTCTCTGTATTTCGTTTTACTAATTTTAAGTTTCCTCGAACCCCGCGCTCTTTTGTTAACCTTCCCGCTGCGAAGCGCGGGTATACCAACTTGTTAAAGATAATTTGGTGAATGAAACATGTGCAATTAATAAATGTAACTTTTATTTATAATAGAATTTTTAGAATAACATCATTGTATACCTTTTATTTGCTAAAAATTGAGTTAATATGCAAATATGTTATTAAAGTTTTCAAAATACTTTGAAGTTACTGAACTTTCATTTTATTTATTTAAGTTATTGAGCTTGTAAACATGGCATTTGAGATCATTGTACTTATAAAAACTAGAATGTGACAAGCATAAAAAAGCGGTTTCAGAGACATTAAAAATAAAATAACTAAAAACTAATAAAAACATATCATAATAGATGTTGAATTAAAGAGCATAAAATTTTAGAAAATGAAGTGAAATTAAATCATAAAAAAATAAATAGATAAAAAGATATTTCAAATTAAAAATAAATGTCATTTTTTAATTAAGAAGTGACACATCATGTTACTTTTTGATTTTAAAATTCCTTTGATAGCGATGATTTTTGATGACATTGTGTTTGGGTCGTTTTATTGGTGTAGGTATCGATGTAAAGCCTCGTTTAGTTGGAACGATTGGCTTAAAAACCCATATCTTGTTTCCTTGTAATTCTAGCTCCTTGCTAGTTTATTGATCGAATAAATTGTTGTTCCAAAAGAAAGAAGTGACACATCATGTCACTTTAAAATATGTGTTTCTCTAAAATGAGATGGATGGTCAAGATTTACACATAACAAAAAGTTGTTACCAAAGGTTGTTATATAAAATGAGATGGATGTGTTTTTTGTTAAAAATGATATTTCCATAAAAAAAATGGAAAAGTCTGAATTTTCAGACTTTCCAATTATAGAGGGTCCCAAATGCTTTATAATGTAGTATAGATATTCGGCCAAGTTACTGAACTTGTAAAAACACAACATTTATGGTACTTAACTTATCAAAAAATATACATTCATGTCACTCGAATTAAACACTGAAAATGATTCATATAAATTCAGTAATCTAAATGAACAAAATAAAAGTTCAATAACTTAGATGAATTATCTTGAAAAGTTTAGTAACATATTTTTATACTAATCTTTAGAGACTATATACATTGTGCACTTAACCGTTTGGTATAATCGAATATTGAGCATTAATAGAACTTTAGTATGATGATGTATTTCGATTTTGTTAATTTTAAAAGCTGACAAAATATCATCATATGTTAAACATTTTATGTTGAATTTCGTTTTGGAACTCAAAACTGAAGAACAAAAAACGCTGTGATGTGAATAGTTGGAAATGTGATGGTATGACGTGATAGTGTTGAAAAATTAATGAACAAAAAAGGTCAAATGACACAAAAAAGTACTCAAGTTAAGGGTTATTTTCAATCAAGATATAGGTCGTGCTAGTTCAGCAAAGGTGATTAGTCATGTTACTCCTTTGGAGGTTCCGGGGGAGACTATACCTCGTCAGCTAATTAACCTTTTGCTCTAATATGAAGTTGTACAATTACTCTGATGCAAAAGAATAAAAGACTTAGTGTGACGATTAACATAGTCATATTGAGGTCAAAGAAATACTTAATCTAAAAGCTGTTGATATGTACAATGGAAAGATTGAGAAGAGAAAATAAGTGACGACACCTGTTGGGGCGGAGTTAAAATCGCCACAACGAACAACTGGAGAATCATCCTAAAGCTTTGGTGTAGCATTCGGCCTATTTAAAAGCATTTCAACCTTTTTGAGATTAAGAAAGGAAAAAAGTTACTGAAATAACTTTAAATCAAAAATAGCAATTCTTAAAACCGCTGTGCTCACAATTCTAATCCAAATCAACTGCAAACTAGATTTCAAGCTAATACCTTAAAGCCAGTGCAAGTGATTCATTATAACCTTAAATTTACCTAATATTATACCAGTTGGTTCATATCAAATGTATCACATATACAGTTTATGCAGAAAATGCTACTAATAGAATATCATATCCAATTTTGAATCATGTAAGCTCATTCACATAAGCCCTAATTACCACAACTAGTAAATAGTCCCAGGCCTAACTTCGTGTGCTAAATATCTAAGTAATTATTATTTTTTAAACAAATGGTGTAATTCAGGTTATTCGGGTCAACCAAAAAACCAAACCGAATTCAAATTCGGTTTTTGGTTCGGTTCGGTTTTCAGTTTGACCCAAAAAAGAATTAACCAAACAACCCGATAACCAAACCGATCAACACCCCTAATTATCATGGTTTATCACTTCCATGAATCCATATAAATTTCTAAAAAGGTTATATGCATCACCAATACACAGTTATTATTGTTACTACTATTTATGCGGTAATTAACACAACTAGTACGCCTTACCGTTTCGTGTGCTTCCAGAAACCGGTCTAACCAGCCACTACCGATACCTTTGCAGTAGCCTAATCTTCACAAAAGGCTATGGATATTATCTATGTAGCCTAAGCTCTTGAATCTGATTAACATACTACTTATGTGGCCCAAAATTGTAAAAAGCCGGTAGCTAGAATTGATGATTGTGATTTACTTATAAATTTTTAGAACACCTTGTCTTATTAATGTTTCCCAATAGAAAACATAAAAGCTTATGGAAACCGGCTAACTACATAAATTAAACACATTCAAAGATTCTATTAAGAAATAAAACAGCTTTTTTTCACATGTTCTTGTACTTTTGTTGATAGTCATCTGATTAATACATAATAGATTTTGTTTATAGTCGAGGAAATTTTTTTGGGCACAGGTAAATCCACTTATTTATGAAATCTTGTTAGCAGTAACTAATGAAAAAACTATAACAAAGATAATAAATGGAAGATAGTATTGCAGTCCAAAAGCAATGGATCTACAAACTAGAAAGTTAAAATTCATGAAGTCAATGGCAAGTCAACATTATAACACATCCTAACTAAAGGTTCAGAAAAACAAGCATATTTCCCACCACATTTGAAATTCATAGTTAGAATTTAGAAGAACCAAACACAGATTTCAATCACATACTCCTCACTCGTCATCATCAAAATCAGAATCCTCAGTTGCATCGTCGTCATCTTCAGGTTCTTCTTCATCAGAATCACTCAACACATAAGTCATTTTCTTCTTGTTAGCCCTTTGTGGCCTGGCTTTTGCTGCTGCAACTTCACCACTTGATTCCCCAACACCCATTGCCTCATCTTCCTCAATGGCATCCTCTTTGTTACTCATTCTTCCAAGTACAGAACCGCTCTTCTTGTTAAATGGTGACGGCCTCATCTTTCTCACCTTCTTCTCTGGTGATGCTTCTGCGGTCACTGGCTTCAGCACTTCAGTAATCAGCTTCTGCCCGGCAGCTGTTTTCTTAGAAGCAGCACCAGCAGCTGCACCTCTTTTCTTTGCTGCTCCTGCTGATGGCTTAGCTGCTGCTGGTTTCCTACCACCCTTCTTTTTCTCCTCAGGTGGTGCTACTACAGCTTCAAAGGCCGAATCATCACTCATCTCAATAACTTCATCTTCATCCGAGATTTCAGCGATTGTGGCTTTCTTCTTGGCTGCAGCTCGTTTTGCTGGTGCTTTCTTTTTTGGAGCTTCTGTTGTTTACATAATTTATGTTAGTCACAAACTTGACATGCCAAGACTGAACGCTTATTATGCATAAATCATTTTAAAAATGGTTTTACCTTCTGCTATCTCAGGGGATGATTCAATGTTATGCCGAGCTAAAAGTTCAACGATGTCATCGTTATCCTGTGAAGATTGGAAGTTGCTTTTGGCCATGCGTTCTGCTAGAGGAAGAGGAAGTTCATCTTCTTCGTCTATCAAAGTGGCTTTTCCCTGTGAGCGATATTTTTATTAGTTCGCATAATCACTTGTCACCGTATTACATTGTATAAATTAGCGAAGATAAGGTTTCGTTTCTTACTTTGTTCTTAGCAGGAGCTTTCTTTTGACCTGCTGCTGCTCGACCTTTTGGTTTTGGCACCGCAGGAACATCACCTAATAAACATCAAACAATAATTGTTATTCATGTTAAAACTGAAAGTGGCAATTCAACCTGCATATTTTTGCAAGAACTAAGAACTGACAGCTTTTTATGAGAGCTGTATTACACTTTTGCCAGTTAGCCTAGCCTGCATGTGTTGCAACAGAACATATAAACATGAACAGGCATGCTTAATTCTCAGTATATACCTGTTTCCATGGGTTCAGCATCAATTGGTGTGACAGTGGCTTTCTTGGCAGCTGGCTTTTTGGCAGGTTTTCTAGCCTTTCTGCCACCATCAGGACCCTTAGCCCTTGCCTTTTCTTGTTGTTTCCGTCTTTCCTCTTCATCTTTAGCATCTCTTTTATCTTGTTCCTAATGACACAACATATAAAATATAGAACTTTAAGAAGCCCATAAAGAAAAAACGATGTTTGAAAGAAAAAAAAACACTACGCATACATCAAGTTGGTGATCAAGAGCATCAAGATCTCTTAGCCATAAAGACTTGGAGAGAGTGTTGGTGAGCTCATCAAACTCTTTCTTCTTTGCATCCCTTTCTTCCTGTAACTTCTGCATCTTCGCATATGTCAATGATGCAATGGCCATAGACAGCAAGTAATCATATTCTGTTCTGGGAACAACTTTGCTGGCATTTCCTTGTGGTTTTTCTTCTCCGCTGGGCACCTCTTCCCTTCCTACATGATCAACCGCCCCTGCAATTGATGCTTCCAGTACAGTTTCTTTTGGGAAAGGTGTGAAACCTTTGAAATTTAACTCAGCATACAGGTCATCTTTCTTTTTATTGCTCACAACAATGTTCCTCAACACTTCACGGATAAACCTCACTTTGTTTTCCAGTAGCAATGAAGCTTTCCCAAGCTGGCGAAGCAAAGCTGTCGGTTTGCCATGACCACATTTGGATTAGTACACAGTCTTAGACAAGGACATGAAATGAAGCCATATACCATAAATAAGTATCCAACTTACCCTCCTCTTTTCATAAAAGTCAAGACGGAGGTGAAATAAATCCTCAAGAACTGTATATAGAAAAAATATGAACAGTCAGTGAACCAACTAAGAGCATAAATGAGTCTTTTTTATCATAAATTTCATACTTACTTTGCTCAGGGGTGTCATACTTCTTTATTACACCATTTGCATCAAACAGATGCATGTTCGATGTGCTTACATCTGTAAACAATATTAAACATTGTATTAACAGAATGTTTATATGAATACGCGCACCCGAACCTTGTGATTATCAGAGAACAAGCAACACAACTTACTGCAAGAGCTTTGGCAGAATCTCCTTCTGTCAAAATCAAAGTGCAGTCTCCAGAATTAGCTGAAGCAGCCAAGTTAGCATCTTCAAGTTTAGGAATATTGACTTTCCCTTTCCTTTTACCATCAGTTTTCTTAAGATTTTCATTCTGCTTATTATCTACAAATCTCAATAATTCGTTCACCACCTCAGATTTCGCAACTGCAAAAACAGGAACAAGACAATAACATAAGTTCTAAAAACCACTAATTTCAGAAATCGAAATAATGGGTGGTTCTGCATACCTTTCTTCAAAAACTCTGGTGTGAGTTTACACGTTGATCCAAAACTGCCCTTATTAGTCGTCAGATTCTCTTTAGTTTGCGAATCAAAAGAAGGGTTGTCAATAAGAGCATTGACAAACACCCAAAGGTAGCTCTTTATGTTATTTGGTTTGAGATTATCAAGGTTTTTCTTTTTCTTGACGATCGTCGCAAGGTTACTGGTAATCTGATTGGTTATATAATCCACATGTGACCCTCCCTTCATTGTCGCGATATTATTCACAAAACTCACCTGATTTATTCAAAAGCATTTATTAGCCAATATTTACTTATAAGATTAAAATGTTCATAAACTCGATACAAAATTGTATACCTGTTCAAAATGCCCATCCGCCAAACTAACACAAACCTCCCATCTATCGTTAACTTTCTCATAAATCCTATAAAAAAACAAGAAATGCTTAGAATCAAATTAGCAATTTTAACTAAATAACAATACAAGGTATTCATCATGAATATTAGAAAGGAACCTCGTAGTATCAATAGATGTTCCGAGATAAAGCTTAACATAGTCTTCAAACGTTTTAGGTGGAACACGTGTTCCATCTAGTTCAACCTTCACACCCTTTCCTAGGCATCCTGCTAAGTCAATCACACGTCTCTTCATCAAAGCAACAGTATCATCTTCAAGACATTTCATGCCAAATTTTGCTAAATCAGGCTTAAATGAAACCATGGTCCAGTTTTCACTATTCATGCACTTTGTGATAGTTGGCTCAGATTTCTTCCCCATGTTGTTTGTGAACACCTAAACAACAATCAGATGTTACAAATCATTCTCAATAATACATGGTTTAAAAACTGTAACAACTATAAATCTTTAATAAAGTAGCACATCAGTATGTATTTTATATACAAATAAGTAGCGCTTGAATCCATGATCAAGTACCTAGTCACACATCTATACTGAACTTTAAATCACAATTCAATAAACATTTTTGCAATAGACCTGATTTTAATATTGCTTATTTACTCATCCAAAATCAAAACTCTAACAGTGTGTTTGCAGTGGCTTCCTTTATGGATTATCAGCTTATTCGTAATCAAAAAAGTCGCTACAGACACAAGTTATCCACAGATGAGCAAATATGCTCATCCACTCATAAAATGTGAAATTATCAAATTTTCAGAACCTGTTAAGCTAACAATTACATAATCAAAATTCTAAGAGTGTGTTTGCATTAGCTTCCATTACGGCTTATCAGCTTTGATAACTGAAAAGGTTCATAACCCCACATGTTAGGTGAGCTTGAGCATATCAACATGAACAAATGGCTTATTCAAGTCCATTAACTCAAGCTAATATGTCCATACCCCCGAAAACATGTGGGATTATCAACTTCTCCAAATCCTGTTTAGCCAATAAGCCCATAAACTATTCTAATCCAAACACCCTCTAATCACAAAATTCGAAATCAAAAATTAGTATAGCACAAACCCCATTTCACTAAACCACTTCATTTTCATCCACAAACACTAATATTAAACTTTCAAACCCGCAAACACACACCGACAATATATTTTAAAAGTAAGAAAAACACTTGTGAAAAACTATATAATGTACATTTAGTCATAAACCAGAAATCTAAGGGTGTTTCCAATTTAAATTACTTTATGGCTGATCAGTTTACTTGTATTTAAAAAGGCCAATAAGCTCGCTTTCCCATTAAAAAAAGCCAAGCTATTCCGCCTTTTCAAATCTTATTAAGCCAATACGCCGATAAATTGATCTAATCTGAGCACCCCTTACTAGCATAATCAGATATCAAACGATTGGTACTACACAATCTCCATTTCATTAACCAACCCAAATCATAAATCATAAAATCACCAAATAGACACAAATCATAAAATTTTTTTATGAATTATATCAAATCGTGGCATCATTGAAATTATAATATGAACCCGAAAATTACCAAAATTAGTACCAGATCTCAAATCATAAAATCTCTAAAATACACACAATGACACAAACCCTAATATCAAAATAATAACCCTAGCTAAGATTACTAATTTGAGAAGTCATAAACCCAAATAAGCAATCAAATAACATTATGAACCCTAATTCCAAATATTATCCACAAACCCTAATATCAAAACCCTAATTATAAATATATACCTGCTTGTATCGCTTATTACGTTTCCCATCAGCCGTCTCAATCGTAAACTCGGTCGAAAAGATATTCGCTAATTTAGCCCCGTACCCATTCCTCCCACCAGTCGTCTTCTTAATCGAATCATCGTAATTACTACTCGTTAACAAATGCCCAAATATCAACTCTGGGACATAAACACCTTCACCTTGATGCATTTCAACAGGTATACCATCACCATTATTCCAAACACTAATCATATTATTCGCAACATCTATGTTAACTTTGACACCGTCCATCTTGGGGTCTCGTTGTTTGTTATCGGCTGCGTTTACGAGTATTTCGTCAAATATTTTGTAAAGACCTGGTACGAAGGTGATTGGTTTTTTTACCATTTGGTTGTCTTGCCAGATCCATAGGGTTTGTTCGTGTCTTTCGACGGAGCCGATGTAGGTGTCGGGACGGAGTAAGATGTGTTCGAGTTGGGTTTTCTTTTGGTACATTTGTTCCATTGTTTTTTTGTTGGTTTTTGATTGCGGGATGCTGTTGGTTGCCAGGGTTTGTTGTCAGTTAGGGCTGCTATGGTGGTTTGGAAAACACACAGTGAAGGTGTGTTTAGTGTGTGATGAAAAGATGTGTGAAATGATGGTTTGATGGGGGTTTTATAATGGGATTTGAAATTTGAAAACGCGGGCAAATGAAACTTTGACTGGATTAAATGTACGTTACTGTTACATACAAATTTTAATTTGGATGTTTCCATATATTAAGCAAGGGTGTGTTTGGTTTGTTGCCATTATATTAAGCAAAGATATGTTAACATCTTGAGGCCCTTGAAAATTTTTAAGCCTTGTGAGGTCCAGCACTCCGCACATGCTCAAATCCGGCCCGCCCTGCCTCGCAACTATTTTTTCTTTGTTTTCAAAACAAAGCAACATACTAAAATTAAAACGTTACATAATTTAAATAATATAAGTTGTCAAGTTAACACATTTTATGAACTAATTGTGTAAGAAAAGAATTAAAGAACTAACAACGCAAACCTAATAAGGAACTACGGTGCAAAAACTTAACTGACGTTGATGAAAAGTGAAAAAGAAAAAGTAGATACATCATATCCTTCTTCGTAAAAACAGCAAAACACATAAACATATTTATTAAAAAGGATTAATTTCAAATATAACCCTACTTTCATTATTAATTTCATATATACCTAAAGTGCAAGTATTAATACATAATGTACAATGTTTTAATGCATGTTTGGGTATATATGTAATTTTCAAGTAAAAGAAGAGGAGATATGAAATTGCCCCTATTAAAAAAATACAAACACAAAATACACACGCATGCATACATAGACATAACTTGAACATAAACTAAACAAAAAAATCTTTACATATATATCGGACAAGACATGACACCTAGGATAATGTGACTAGGCATGAAACTATGACATGGAATTCCGCCTCATATGTCCATGGCATATATCCACGTCATCACGCATCCTTTTAATGTTTAAAAAATTTGTCCCAGATTCGAACCATGGTCTCTCTAAAAAGAGGCAAGCGTGTCAACCAGTATACCAACCCACAAGTTGTGCTATGAAACTTCCATGCTAAATAGTAGTTCTTTACTAAATTCATAACTCACATCCACCGTTCTAAAAGGCGCGCCATGGCGGCGCCAAGGCGTCGCTAAGGCGTGAGGTGTGGCATCCACGTTATGAAATGGACCAAGGTGTCAACTATATGCATGGCGTGAGATGAGGCGGGAAAAGGCGCGCTAAGGCGTGAGGTATGACGGGCTTTTTGGATTCAACTCCGATAAAAAATTATTTTTAAAAAAATAAAGAATATTACATGTAAGGATAGTTTTAAACTTTATTCATTATGTAAAACGCTTTATGCAAACACAATATATATAAAATATGATATAAATATATAAATATTTGTATATTTTGAATCGTCTTAAGTCGCGCCTTAAAAACGCAAAGGTCTCGCCATAGCCGCTAAGGTGGGAGGCTTGGCCATGCCGCCACGCTACGCCTCACACCATTTATAACCTTGCTCACATCTATTCATATTCTTTGACTAATTTGAATCCAGTCAAAAACACATCAAACAAAATCCTTTTCATTAACAGAAACCGTCACACCCCCAAAATTCGGAATACAACGGAATACAACATTGGGGTGCTACTTCTTAGTTACAAAGTACAAGTCACGCAAAACGACATCAAAAAGAGGCGTTTTAGAAATAAGTTTTCACATTCGACATATCAAAAACATCATAATTAATAAACAGGTCCCAACAGTTAACAATACACAATGTTTGGAAAAATAAAGTTTTGTCGAATGTATAAAAGTGTAGAGTCTCTAGTGCATATCCGTGCGGCTTCCCTCCGAGCAATATACTTGAAAACCCTGAGATAAAACATGCTAAAAAGTCAATAAAATTGTTGAGTAAATTCATAGGTTTTAATCGTAAAACAATGATTAAGTAAATCAAGTAATGATGTTGAAATCAAACAGTTTATTGGATCACAAGATTTAAGTAATAACAAACTAATGAAACACATTCATTAGTCCAAAAGAATTATTATAACAACTAAGCTCATGGCACTCAAAACTGACAGTATATATCAATAATGATATATAGGATAATAAAGGCCTTGTGTAAGTAATTGCCATATACCTAGAGTTACAAATATAGTGTGTTTGGTTACCTATCTGACTAATACAAACGGGATTCGTCAATCCCGATAGGCCTATCCACAATATTCGCGTTCGCACACAAGTGATTAATGGTCCATGATGTGGGGGACTTATGGCATGAAGGGACTTAGACACAAACAATAATATATTCAGGAAGGCATACAATTTTGCAATTAATTGTCCGTAAGTAGATGTTTTAGCATGTATCTCCCTCGCGGGGTTTATAAAGCATGTAAATAAGTAAAGGCGAGGCTATGAACTCATCTTATGCAATATGATATAAACATCGAGAATAAACGTCGGGAAGCCAAATGAAATCCTAGAAGCAAAATAAAGTCGCGTCTTAGGATTTATAAATATTACGCGAATGAACGTAATTAAGTTTTTATAAAGTTTTATATAAATTATACTCCCTCCGTCCCTAAATAAGTGTTCACTATTCACTTTTTAAGTCTTTTTCCATCAACTTTGACCTTAAATTATTTTGTTTGTGTTATATAATACTTAATGAAAATTATATCAATGAAAATACATAAAATTTTATGTATTATTATATCTCAGTTTTAAAGATCCGGACCAAAAATGTTAAATATGAGTATGAAATGCATGAGAAGACGTGAGAGTTCAATATTTATTTTAATATCAGTTCTTTATATAAATATCATCATTCTCAGTAACATGAAGTTTAGTGTTCCAGTTATTCACTAGTTATTATATATACACTGAAGGGTCCTATGATACATTAACCTTTGAGGCTTGGACCTCAACCTGGTTGTGTGGGCTCGCTACGCCTTTGGGGACTAGGGGCCATTGTAGCCACAAATTGCCGTCTAAAAAAAAAAAAAAATAAAAAAAATTATACACATTTCGTATTCGATTTATAATTATATCTTTTATTTATTTTATACAAGTTATGACACGTCAATAATTGCAATGCCATGGTCCTCATGAAAAACGCACCTCAACGCTAACTGGACAATTCAAGGCATTTTTTTTGGAAAACTTTTAAAAATGTTGTCTATTGCTAGATTCGAACCCTGGCATTCACATCCACACTCAATTGCCTCAACCAGTGGAAAACTTTTAAAAATGTTGTCTATTGCTATAATTTATATAAATTATAGCATTTGAGACTTACACCTTATACACTTAATTACATTAAAGACAAAATAACTAGACTTATAATTTAAACTAGTTTTGAAGAGATTTAAAATGGACAAGGGCCAAAGGTGTTACTCTAAAATTCTATAGTTTTTATTTGTATCTAGTTTTAAAGATCAAGGACCAAAAATGTAAATATGAGTATGACATGCATGAGAATGACGTGAGGAGTTCAAATATTTATTCAAATATCAGTCTTTATATAAATCTTCATTCTCAGTAACATGAAGTTTAGTGTTCCAGTTCATTCACTAAGTTAATATCTTATACACTGAAGGTTCCTATGTTACATTAACCTTCTGGGCTGGACCCAACCTGGTTGTGTGGGCTCGCTACGCCTTCTGGGCTAGGGGCCATGTAGCCACAAATTGCCGTTCCAAAAAAAAAAAAAAAACCTTATACACATTTAGTACTACTGATTTATAAATATATATTTACTTATATATAAGACAAGTTATGACACGTCAATAATTCGCATGCCATGTCACCTCCATGAAACGCCACCTCAACGCTGACATGGACAACTTCAAGGCATTTTTTTTGGAAAATTTTTAAAAATGTTGTCTATTGCTAGATTCGAACCCTGGCATTCACATCCACACTCAATTGCCTCAACCAGTGGACCAACCCATGATTTGTGACATGGACAACTTCAAGGCAGTTTTTTGGAAAAATTTTAAAAATGTTGTCTATTGCTAGATTCGAACCCTGGCATTCACATCCACAGTCAATTGCCTCAACCAGTGGACCTACCCATGATTTGTGACACAATTTTAAAAAACAACAATGTCATATTTAAATGCCCACTCATTTTCTAAAATATTTGACTTCAAAACCCGATTTATTGTTCCTTTAAACAGCATCTCCTACAATTTTGCCCTAATTGAATGCTCATAACTCATTTCCTAATTAAAACATACAATTCAAAAACCATATCCTAATCATTTAATTCTACCAATTATTTCCAAAACCATATCCAAATCATTCGCTAGCTTTCAAAAGAAGGATTTAAAAATTCGGAACAAAAACATAAAACTAATAACATTAGGGACATAATCATTCTTACAAATCACGGTCATACCAGGTACGTATGATTTTTAGTTATTGAATTACATGTTCATGTTCTTGTGCATATTCTAATTAGGTATATATTCTAATTATATTTTATGGCTTCATTACCGACGATTTCTAACTCAACACCATACAATGGATCTACGTTTGATTTTAAATTTGATTCAATTTTATTTAAAATTAAATCTACAATCTCTTTTTGTTAATCTTTTCAGTTTTTTAATTTTGAAACGACTAAATGAATCATGTGATCAATTTTGGCACAGGTATGGTATGTCATGTTTTCCTTTAGTTAAGTATCTTCAACCATACCAACATCCAGATTTTATCCGACCACCGTCTCCCACCCACCGCTTGTAAACCTGCCAGCATATATTCAATGGTTACCATCACCACCACCTCGCCCCCCCATCCTTCATCCCACGTTCACACATCCTTTCTCTTTTGTTGGCCCCCCCCCCATCCTCCCCTCCTCAGCTGCTCCCTGACTCCGAATCTCTTTTACCTAATTAAAACATACAACTCAAAAATCACAGATATATATCTATGTTAATATCTACAATTATTTCACATAACCATATCCCCAATCATCCAAATCATTCGCTAGCTTTCAAAAGAAGGATTTAAAAATTCGGAACAAAAACATAAAACTAATAACATTAGAGACATAATCATTCTTACAAATCACGGTCATACCAGGTACGTATGATTTTTAGTTATTGAATTACATGTTCATGTTCTTGTGCATATTCTAATTAGGTATATATTCTAATTATATTTTATGGCTTCATTACCGACGATTTCTAACTCAACACCATACAATGGATCTACGTTTGATTTTAAATTTGATTCAATTTTATTTAAAATTAAATCTACAATCTCTTTTTGTTAATCTTTTCAGTTTTTTAATTTTGAAACGACTAAATGAATCATGTGATCAATTTTGGCACAGGTATGGTATGCCATGTTTTCCTTTAGTTATAGTTCTTAATTTTACATGTTTAACTTATATGGACGATTTAGGGTCCCTAATTGTTTATTCGGTAACTTTATGCTACTTAGTAGGTGCAATATGTTTGAAGAATTCGTATAGAAAATAAGAAGTATATTGAGTCATCCAGTTTTGTCATGTTCTATGCTTTTTAAAATTTATTTGCATTCTTCATTATTAATTACCAGCATATAATGTGGATTGATAACTGAATGAGTGTTTGTAAATTATGATCAAATATACATTAATGTGACCATTAACAGTAAGCATTATCATATTTTATATTTTGTATTAGTGTTCTTGGTTTGTTAATTTTTAGTTTATGGAAATGATTTTAATCGCATAGGGCACATTGGCACAGCCAAACAATGCGGAATGGAAAAGTCATTGAAGGTGTGTATTTTATAACTTTTGAGACATGTAATTTTTTAACGAACTATTTTTTTACTTGAGAATTGTGAAGTAAGCTGCAAGCTTGCACATTAGCCACACACTTATGTGTGCTTTTTAATTATTTTAATGTTTGATTTCGGTCTTCTCTACTATTGATGTTTTCTTTTGTCAGTAGCTAATTGAAAATATGGTATGTGATCTTCCATATATGTTACTAACACAGACGCAAGATGGACACTGAATCGGTTTCAATGTTGAATGAGGCTGTAAAGGTGATAACTTTCAAAGTTGAATGAGGCTGTAAAGGTGATAACTTTCAAAATTATGTTTATCAATTTACATTTTTGGTGTTAAGTAATTATTATGTTTGATGTTTATAAATTTACATTTTTGTTACTCTTTAGATCATCATTAATTTACATTTCAGGTCTAAAAAATGAATCCAAAAGTTTTATGATTAATTTGTTGTAGTGGAAACTAAAAGAGATTTATTTTCACTATGCAGGTGAAAGACACTCAACATGGACATCGAAGCCTTGGAAAAGTTACCATTTGGAAGGTTAGTACCAGAATCTAACATTACTTTAAGGACATTAATGAATAAAACCACAAATGTAATCATAAGTGTTGTAGAGTCTGTTTTCTTAGCATATGTTAGATCATCTTTTGTTGCGGCATAATTGAAGAGGGTGCAACTATGACGAGAGCATTTAGTTTGAAGCTGGAAGTGTGCTCAACGGTACCGAGAACACGCATGGACGAAGGTAAAGCCACCCTTTTTCAATAAATGACCCATGAATATTTTTTATAAGATTTTGAGTTTAAAGTCACACCAATGTGCAAATCTCACAGTGGGTACATCATATTGCAGCTATTCAAGCAGGCACCATAAGAATCTTAAAAGGATCCTTTGTACTTTGTGTTGGCGAACCACCAGAAAAGGTAAAGAGGCACTACTTAACAATGTCATTAGTATCATACCAAACACGAAGTTGAGTTATTTACCTTGATTATGATTACTGGTGATTAAAACAGTCGAGTGATAATGGTGTGAAATGCTAATCAATGTCCAATATTTGGACTGTCTATATTAATGTTGGATAATATTGAAATGCTACTCAATTAAGTTATTTATTACGGTATCACTCATTTTATATACATTTGATGTATAAATAGTGTTACCTTTTAAAAATTGACGATTCAACGTGTTTTCAAAACTTAAAGATTTTATATTTTGTCGCGGGAAAAGATTAAAGAATGGTTAAAAACCATTTAAACCCTAGACCATTTGCGACTTCCTAAATAGTATGCAAGGTAAGAAAACTACAACGTACTCAGGTATTATTGGGTAATGATATCTACAAGACCGAAGTCTTGATGAGTCTCCCCGAACCTTATCCTTGCAACTAAGTAGTACTTTTGCAAAATTACGTCATTGATAAAAATAAAACTTTAATTTGAATAACACATTACAATGATTATTACACTATATTTGGGTATATTAAAGGCTAAACTTTAAAACATAAACCGTAGAAACTAAATAATTTAAAATTTTGGAAAAATTTGCTATAAGGGTTATATATTACTAAAAACGTTTTCAATACCCTTATAGCGGATTTTAACAAAATATGAAATTTTTACTACATTTTTGTAACGTTGCGAATCTAAAAGTATCTAATAACGATAAGTTTTTTCACGTTCATAGCCCAAGTTATGCTAGTTTTAATAGATTATTATATTTATCCAAGCATTTCAAATGTATAAAATGCTTATAGATGACTAAATTTTATACAAACAGTTTGTATTATGTCACTACAATGATTATTACACTACATTTGAGAATATTAAAGACCAAACTTTAAAGCATACACTCTAAAAACTAAGGGTTATATATTATTAAAATATTTTCAATACCCTTATAGCGGATTTTTACCAAATATGGAATTTTTACTTCATTTTTGTAACGTTGCGATTCTGAAAGTACCTAATAACATTGTAGATAAGTTTTTACATGTTCGTAGCCCAAGTTATGCTAGTTTTAATAGATTATTACATTTACTCAAGCATTTCAAAGGTATAAAATGTTTATAAATGACTAAATCCTTTAAAAACGGTTGATATTATGTCTCTACAACGATTATTACACTACATTTGGGTACATTAAAGGCTAAACTTTAAAACATAAACCCTAGAAACTAAATAATTTTAAATTTTTGAAAAATCCGTTTTAAGGGTTATATATTACTAAAAATGTTTTCAATACCCTTATAGCGGATTTTTACAAAATATGGAATTTTTACTACATTTTTGTAACGTTGTGATTCTGATAGTACCTAATAACATTTTAGATAAGTTTTTTCACGTTTGTAGCCCAAGTTATGCTAGTTTTAATAGATTATTATATTTATCCAAGCATTTCAAATGTACAAAACGCTTATAGATGACTAAATTTTATAAAAATGGTTAGTATTATGTCCCTACTATGATTATTTCACAACATTTGGGTATATTAAAGACTAAACTTTAAAGCATAAACCCTAAAAACTAAATAATTTAAAATTTTAGATAAATCCGCTATTAGGGTTATATATTACTAAAAACGTTTTCAATACCCCCATAGCGGATTTTTACCAAATATATAATTTTTACTACATTTTTGTAATGTTACGATTCAAAAAGTACCTAATAAGGTTTTAGAAAAGTTTTTTCACGTTCATAGCCCAAGTTATGGTAATTTTAATAGATTATTACATTTATTCAAGCATTTCAAAGGTATAAAACGCTTATAAATGACTAAATCTTTTAAAAACAGTTGATATTATGTCTCTACGATGATTATTACATTACATTTGGGTATATTAAAGGCTAAACTTTAAAACATAAACCCTGGAAACTAAATAATTTAAAATTTTGGAAAAATATGCTATAAGGGTTATATATTACTAAAAACGTTTCCAATACCCTTATAGCGGATTTTTAAAAAATATGGAATTTTTACTACATTTTTGTAACGTTGTGATTCTAAAAGTTCCTAATAACATTTTAGATAAGTTTTTTCACGTTCGTAGCCCAAGTTATGCTAGTTTTAATAGATTATTATATTTATCCAAGCATTTCAAATGTATAAAACGCTTATAGATGACTAAATTTTATAAAAACGATTTGTATCATGTCTCTACAATGATTATTACACTACATTTGGGTATATTAAAGACTAAACTTTAGAGCATAAGTACGTCCTGATGGAACTCGTTATATAAAGAATCAAAGTTGGTTACCACTCTTTGGTAATTTGAGAGACTTGATCATGCATGAGTCCCATAAATCAAAGTATTTCATTCACCCAGGTTCTGACAAAATGTATCAGGATATAAAGAAACTCTATTGGTGGCCTAACATGAAGGCAATTATCGCTGAATATGTTGGCAAATGTTTAACATGTTCTAGAGTTAAAGAAGAATGTCAGAAACCATCCGGCTTACTGATACAACAAGAAATCCCTATATGGAAATGGGAAAGAATAACGATAGATTTTATTACAAAACTACCCAAAACCTCAAACGGACATGACACAATTTGGGTCATTGTCGATCGCCTTACCAAATCAGCACATTTTATCCCTACCAGTGAAACTGATAGTATGGAAACCCTTACAAGGTAATATATCAAGGAAATAGTCTCACGGCATGGAGTGCTGATATCCATCATCTCGGATCGTGACAGTCATTTCACATCCAGATTCTGGCAATCATTACATAGTGCTTTGGGTACTCAATTAGACATGAGTACGTCATATCATCCCGAAACCGATGGACAAAGTGAAAGAACCATCTAAACACTCGAAGATATACTTCGAGCTTGTGTTATAGATTTTGGAAAAAGGATGGGAAAGACACTTACCATTAGTAGAATTTTCTTACAATAACAGTTACCATGCCAGTATTAAGGCAACACCATTTGAGGCACTTTATGGTAAAAAAAACAGATCACCTGTTTGCTGGGCCGAAGTTGGAGATGTTCAACTTACAGGTCTAGAAATAATCCATGAAACCACTGAAAAGATAGTGCAAATATGACAAAGCTTGCAAGCTGCAAGAGATCGGCAAAGGAGTTATGCCAATGTAAGACGAATGCCTTTAGAATTTCAAGTTGGAGATCGAGTTATGTTAAAAGTGTCACCTCGTAAAGGTGTCATCCGATTCGGAAAACGAGGAAAGCTTAATCCCCGAAACATTGGACCTTTTAAGATCCTTAAAAGGGTCGGTCCAGTGGCATATAAACTTAAGCTTCCTGAAGAACTCAAAAATATCCACAATACCTTCCACGTTTCTAGTTTAAAGAAATGCTTATCTGACGAATCTCTTGTCATTCCAATGAAAGAGCTTCGGCTCAATGATAAACTCAATTTTGTAGAAGAACCAGTGGAGATTATGGATCGAGAAGTCAAGCAACTAAGACAAAGTCGTATTCCTATAGTCAAAGTGAGATGAAACACTAAAAGAGGACCAGAATTTACTTGGGAACGCGAAGATGAAATTCATGCTAAATATCCGCATCTATTTTTCAACATCACTTCAAAGTCCAACTTAATCTCGAGACGATATTTCTTTAAGGTTGGGGGACTATAACAACCCGCAATTTTTATCAAAGTAATTATCCATCTATTAAATTAGATGCAATGTGATATCCATCTATTAAATTAGATGCAATGTAACATCTATATATACCACCTTTTTACAGGAAAATTTTCGCTTTATTCCATTATGTAACGTATATTACATAACTAAAGTAAACGAGCTCACACAACTACCTATGCCATCTCTATCTAAGTTTATATCAAGTAAACGTCTCAATATGTCAAGTCAATATTCTATTATCCGTTATACCATGTACGTTATCTATTTAACGTAATTTTCATGACATTATTACTAAACGAACTTTATCCGTTAAACGGTTATATCAAAACCCTAATTATATGTAAAGTTTACATACAATATCAATGTACAAGTTTCCAAAGCATGTGTACAAGTGTACAATGCATAACTCTTGAATATCTTTTCCCTCCAAGTCATTTAAGCTCAAGGTACAATTTCATGAAGCACGAATTCAAACTAGCTCCTTTTCCCTCCAATTGTGTTCTAATTTTTGTACAAGTTCTTAAGCACAAGTTACAAGCACATAATTCTCAACATATAAACCCTAAACTATCCTAAACCCTAACCCTAACTCGAATTAAACCATAAACCCTAACCCGAAAACCCTAAATGACCCGTAACCGACACCTGCCCTTCATAATCATATTTAAACACTAATTCCAACCAAGCAAACTCTCACCACTAATAAGTTACCTTCCTGCTAGCTATACGTAACCTCAAGCAACCACCCAAAACCTACCATCCCAAGCACCTCCATCACCCAACTTTAAGCTCCGAAGTCTCATTATACCCTTAGAATGCCATGCCACTCCACAACATTCACAAACCTTGCTTAGCTATTTTTCGTAACCCTTAACCCAACTCGAACCAAGGCCAAAACCTATTTTAAACTAATCAACTACCTTAACCCAAGCACCTTAGTCACCACCAAGCACCTCAAGCACCTCTATGAATCACCACCCTTGCTCATCAAGCAAAAACACCCCCACGTCACCCCTTAATAACTGAACCCTTCACCACCTCTTACCACCTTGCATAGCTAGCCCTAGCCCTTAATACTCATCACTAGCCCTCAATAGTTACTACTCTACAACCCTTGGCCACCACACCAAGAACCTTGGGCACCAAGGGTATTTCGAGCCCTATATAAGCCGAAACACACAAACACATTCAAACTCGCCTCTAAACTTCAAACTACCTTTAAATCTTACTCAAGCCATGTCTTAGAAGTGAAGTGAAGTCCCTAAACTATGATTTGAAGCCAAGAATCAAGAGAAGGAAGGTCTTGAAGTCGTTTCTAGGCGTACGAACCCGAATAAGCCCATACGACACATTTAAGCTCAAGTAAGCTCAAATACTCGTTCAATAAGCTCTTGCTCTATTTTAAGAACTTTCATAAGGCTTATTAGATCCCATGTAAACTCTTGTTTAAGCTTTTAAATCACAAACCCATGCGTGTTAAATTTTATGAACCAAACGAACCCATTTTAAGCTTTTAAGCTCATAAGCCCTTTTCATAAGCTATAAGCTCGTAAACTCCACTTATTTTAGCTTATTTTAATAAGCCATAAGCTGCAAAACTCTTTTGGATTTCAAAAATATCAAAATTATAGTTTTTGGACTTGTTTTGCAAATCAACTCCATGCAAAGGGTATATATTGTAAATATTTTGGAAATTATAACTAGAGGGGCTGAAAATGTTATTATTCTAAAGTTATAACTATAAGGGGTTGTTTTGCCAAGTTTTAAAGTCAAGGATTTAATATTTATATATATATTATTTATATAAAAGATTAATATTGTAAATTAATATAAATCAAGGGTATATATTGCCATTTTTGCATTCTTAAAAATATAAAATATAATATTTTTATATAAATTATAAAAAAATATATAAATATTATAAGACTCGATTTTATTAAAACTCGACACATTTATCGTTATTAATCGTCGATCGACGCATTATAAATCAATTATATTGTATATTTAACGTAATTTATCATCGACTAGCTTTTGAAGAAACTTAAAATTTTATCGTATCATGTTACTAGGGAATTTCATGTGAGGGTTTCATTTGAGTATACGTTTTGACGAGTTTGCTGGATTTACGATTTAAAGTATCGTGGCTCCTCAAACGTTTACCGCATGACCTCTAAATTATGATAGCTCGAACAGTGATTCAATATTGAAGATGGCTAAACTATTATCATTCAAACTTTATGTTTCTAGATATTAGGACCTCTCTTTTTGTAAAACTCTGATGAATAAATGAATGATAACTAAATTTTCTAAAAACGTCTATTTACAAGTCGTTTTCTATGATTGTGACTGTTGTACTATGAAGTAATACCCCAGATTAACTTCTGCTGTTATATTTGTCAAAATGGGGTATATTAAAGGCTAAACTTTAAAACATAAACCCTAGAAACTAAATAATTTAAAATTTTGGAAAAATCCGCTATAAGGTTATATATTACTAAAAAAGTTTTCAATACCCTTATAGCGGATTTTTATAAAATATGGAATTTTTAATACATTTTTGTAACGTTGCGATTCTAAAAGTACCTAAATGATGATGATGTAATGAAAAATATCTTTAATTCAGGGAGATATAAAGACAAAGTTGGAATGAAGATTCCAAATTGGATGATCACAGAAAAGATGAAGCTCACGGAGCATTATCAGATGTATGCGGAGGTGTTTGGGCTAGATGTTCCTCTGACTCAGTCACAGCCGACTGAGTCTACCCAAGGAACGCATAGGACACCTAACGTCCCTAGGTCATCTAACCCTGAAATGGATGCAGGAGAGTCAAGTGCTCCAAAACGATCAATTGTGATTCATTTTTGTATTCCTCAAAGGAGATCCACACGCCTTACTCCACCAGCTCCAGTGCCAACTATTGATGAGGTAGATGATATGATTTTACAAGATACAATACAAGTAAGTCTTGCTAAGCAAAAAAGTTAAGAAGAGCAAGAAGCTATAGAAAATGTGGAACTTGTTAAAGAGCACTTGGCATCCGAGGAAATTGAAAAGATGGTGGGAGGACCAGAGAAGTTAATGATGATAGTTTAATCCCTAGGAATGATGAACAAAATATTCCCGACACTAGGTTAGAGCCCAGGAGTGATAAGGAAAGTTCGGAGGTGGAGATTACTAATAGTGGAAAATTAGATAATATCAATAACGAGGAGGTAAAGATTACTAATGTTTTAATACCTATGAATGTTGATGAAGAAGAGGTAGAAATAACTGATGAGGTGTATGAATTAAAGAGAAGGGAGAAAGGTAAGATTGTAGAGGAGTCTAGGAGTACACCCTCCCCATCACCAAGTAGATCTCCTAGGATTCATGATACTCTCATATCTTCGGACACTGAGAAACTCCAGGAATTGAGGGCAATTGACTCTACATCTACACCATCATCAAGTTCACCAAGAACCAAGTTATCTACCAAAAACCGCCTTCTATCATTATTCAAAGCAAAACCTGCTCGTTTCAAACGATATAAGAGTTTCTTTCAAGAGTTACAAGGTCGATATGGTTATTTGTTTGAACATCTTAGGGCAAAGTTCTTATTAAGGAGGTCGTTTAATACTCTTGCTGCCAAGAAGTAATGGTTGAATTACTACCTATCATGGTAGATGAGCATGTTAAGGAGCAAGTCAAAAAGCAAGTTCCTGAGCAGGTTAGAGATCAAGTTTCAGTGTATGTTGCGGAAGGGCTGATTTTGGAAAGACAAAAGAATAAAGAAGAGATGGATAAGATGATTGCTGAAGCTATTCAACAGGAACGTGGGAATCTACAGGCTGAAATTTACTCACAGATTCAGAATTCAATTGCTAATCATATTCCTTCTCTTGCATGTGTTATTATTCACTTGTTCGTGTTCTTGAATACAATGAATTTGAAAAAAAATGTAAATTAAGGTGCAACGTTTTTGATAAATCCAACTACTTACATCTCAAAATTCTAAGAAGTTCTATTAGTCATTAATTTGTTCGTTTTGAATGTGATTTTACTAATAAAACCCTAGCAAGGAACAAGAGAAATTAGGAGATTATAAAGTTTGCACAAGCAGATATAGGATTATTGATGCAAACAATCCGATTGATATCAAAAGCATCCAGCTTATCAATTTGGCTTAATATAGTTTTCAACTGATCTACATGAATATGAAAAACTATCGCTTATCGGCCGGTCGTTAGGGTTTCATCATCCTTCTAAGTAATGTTTTGAAAAGAAGGTATTTATGTGTGTGCAGTGTGACAGCAAGTAAAATAAACCTTGCTCTTCTGTTTTGAAACTTCGATCTGTCTAGGAAGAAGATGCAACTTCTTTGCAAGTTCTTGTTTATGTCCCTGCTACAAAAACAATTATTTCCAATCATTTTATAATTTCATAGATGTCAACCCTAAATCATTTTTTGTTTTTAATTATCATTATCATGTTTGGGTGTATGATCAAAATGAAGTTATACAAAATTTGAAAGCTAAGGAGATTCAGATTAAAGGAAAATAACAGTCATAAAGCAAATCATTCTTATCATCCATATGAATCGTGTGATCACTATATATGTTCAATTCACATAGGAATTTTTTTTATTTTTTTATTTTGCTGATGAGAGTTATTTTAAGAAAAATTCTATTGGACGCAACTAGCAATGAGCTAGAAAAAAAGAGTTGCAAGGCGTACAAAAAAAAAATCGGATCATTTGTCTGCTCTAACCATCTAGGAATTAATTTTTTCCTCCTATGAGAGCATACCATGAGCATTTTATCCATCATAGTTTCAGATGTATCATACCAAATAAATTTATAGTATGTCGTGTTAACAAAGTTTTTTTTTACTTACACAAAGAGCTAGGGTTACATTTTTTCCAGAATCATATAAATTGCAAAACAAGTAGATACAAAAATTGTTGTTAACACCATCTAGTGGAAATCAGTTGCTGCGACTAAGTAACACCGCATCGTAAGCACCTAACACTCCTCTTGTCCCACGTTGAACAATTGGGTCGTTGTACCTGCACACCACAATATCAATTATAACCTTAAAATTGAACAAACATGGGCGTAAGTCTCACAGATACACTAACTATGATAACCATAAACTGTAGAGGATGATCAGTTTGAGATTAATCTTGTATTATGTTGCCTCCTGTTATAAGAGTGATGCAAGGTATGGTTCCATCCCTATATAACAAGGTAAAATGTTGTTAAAAAAGGTTCTTGACGGACCAATAAATTATATGATTCCGAGTACTCTGTCTCACTTTCACATAAATTTCTATGCAAACATCTTTTTTTTAAAGGCCTATGCAAACATCCTTGAAACAATTAGAAATGACCAGTGCTTCTTTCTATGCAGTTATATACCACTAATATTTGCTGCCTTCTACACATTGAATCAATTTCATCTTGCTATAATTATTTGATGATAAGTTTCCCTCGTTTGACTAATCTGATTGAATTACCTCAATCTTGGTAACAATTTTTACATTAATATTTCATCAAACCTTTACTCAAATACCCTTATACATTTGAACAGGCAAAGAAAAATAAAAATAACTAAAACTGATTATAAATATGAAAATAATACATATAAAAGTACCTGGTGTTTCCAAGAAGGGTGCGGCTGATGTGTTTGTTCTCCAAGAAGACGAGATGAGATGGTGAGGAGGAGAGACTAAAGGTTTTGAGATGGTAGAGTTTAGTGGTAGATATAGAGGGTGGTTACGGTTTGATTTGGTGGTTTGATGATGTCGAATTGTCGATTGTGGTGGAGGTGGTTTGTTGGCAGGAGCAATTATTTAGATAAAGGATAAGAAGGTTTGGTTGTGTTAACTGTTGAGAGGGAATGAAAATTTGAGATGAAAATTCAAACTTTTCAACTCCCGCCATACATAAATGATAGACCGGGTTAGATTAGAAAAGGGTCTTTGTGGGTAAAACAAATGGAGACGCGGGTGTTTTTAAGTTAGCAACCTGTCTTGATTATTTTTTTTATGTCAGACCGGTTTGGAATATGGAAACCGGCCTTGATTCTATCTTTTTTTGTGTGGAGATTGTTATCGAGACCTGGTCTTTTGTAAAAGGGTCTCCATGTGGGGGTCTCTATTCCCATTTATGTAGTAGTGACACCATCTATATAAAGCGATTAGAGTGTTCTAAACAACTGAAGAAGAGCATACCGTATTCAGGGTGCTATGGATTTTGAAGCAATCTTCAAGCAAGGTAATTTGTTCTGTGCCAAGTTTTAGCTTCTTCCTTGATCCACCACTATTGTCGTGATAAACATCCAAGTTGCTAGAATCACTTCTATTTGTAACTCTCTCATCTATGGTTATAGAACTACATGAATCTTGGTCATCTTTATCCTTATCATGCTTATGATCACAATCTCCATGATTAGTAACTTCGACCTTTGGATGTACCGACAATGCAAGATCCAACCTAAACCCCCTCGTCTTTTGCTTTAATTGCTTCTCTCTATTAAGCTCCACTCTGATCCCTAATCCAAGTGTCGTATTACATCTCTCTTCTTTACTCATAATCTTGCAAACGAAAAAATTTATACCAACCTAAAGACCAAGAATTTACACAAATTTTGTTGAATGTAGTTTTTGAAGATTGAAAGTATATGATGGGATGAAAATGAATGTAGAAAATGAGTTTATATATTACCAACGGGCATTTGGTCCAATGGTATGGAGGTTTTACCCTCCTAGGCAAGGTCTCATGTTCGAGTCTTGTCTAGGGCGATAGGGGTTTCCTCCCGCGTGTGTAAAGGGAAGGGTGTCATTGCCTTCTGGGCTGGACCCAACCTGGTTGTGTGGGCTCGCTACGCCTTCTGGGCTAGGGGCCATGTAGCCACAAATTGCCGTTCCAAAAAAAAGAAAATGAGTTTATATATAAATCATCAATGTAGACAAACAATTTTGAAACTCATAAGTATGTAAGGATTATTTATGTGCCATTAATAATGAGGAAACAAAACTATAAAAATAATTAATATTGATAATATGAATAAGAGTTTAAAACTATATATTACCCAGTTGGATAGAGATTCTCTCAAGTTAAAGTCAAAGATAACTTAAAGAGTAATTACTACGTACTTAATTGTTTCTTTTTTTGTTTTTAGCACTTGCAAGGCATTTGAAGGAATTACATGTGACATGGACTTAATTTGGGAAGAAACCGGACAAGATTGAAACTTTACACGAAGAGGGTCAAAAATATGTATACAGTGCGTGGAGACGGCGTCGTGATTTCTAGCGATGGCGTCAGGACGTTAAAGCGACGATGTCAAGTTTTTCCTGATAGCGTAAGAAGTAGCCGACTCAAGTGAAGCCATAGAAGATTTGGTTGGGCGACGGTGTCGCAACTTACAAGCGACGCCATCGCGATTGTTTTACTATCTATACAAACCCCAGATTTTACATTAAAGTGTGGAATTTGTGAGGCAACTTAAGAGTACGATTATTATCAGATTTTAGGTCGGTTTTAGGGTTCTTAAACCCTATTGTATTAACCTTAACTCCATGTTTTAATCAAGTAAAGATCTTCTATCCCTTTAATCTTTCAATATGTCTTATTGTTTGATTCATTGTTGTTCTTTGCTTTCTTTTAACATTCTAGGCTAGATTTATTAGTGTTTACTTATGACTGCATGAAAGTTAGTTTGTGAATCCTTTTAATATTGCTTCTTGTTGACGAGTGTGCGCGGTAGGCTCTATAAAACTAGCTTCATAATTGCTTGCGAAGACGTCTAAGGAAACATGATAGTGTAAAAAGGATACCATCGCAACAGTCTTAATACTACCTTGCCTTAATATGTTTGATCACCTTTTATGTCTTTGAATGCGTGTAGTGTACTCTTAGGGGCGTTGTAATAGTGTTGCCTTAACGGAATATTACATAGACGGCGGGTTCGTATAATTCGATCATGAATTAGGAAATACTGGAGGATCAAATTAAAGAGTAGTGCATGATTAAGTGAACACGATTGTTTACCTATACGAGTTTCTACATAAGTAGTTTAGATTTAGTTTAATTTAATATTAGTTTAATTAGCTTAAAACAAAATACCTCTTAAAACCACAATTTTACTTGCTTTTTATAAAATATAAAAATACAAAAATAATATTCTTTCAACTTTTAGTCCTTAGTTACATTTAATTAGAACCTTCACAAAATATTCCTCTAGCTAACGATAACAACCTCCGAGTCTTGCCTTACTACACTACAACGGTTAGGTACTCTGCCTATGGAGCTTTAAAACTTCGGTGTTTGCAACCCTCGCATCAAGTTTTTGGTGTCGCCGCCGGGAAATAGTCTAGGTTTTGAGTTCTATTTAGCTTAGGTATACTAACTTGATTCCTATCAAGTGAGAATTTAATTTCTTGTCAATTAGCTTTTTCGTAGCCTATCTCTTTATTTGTTCCCTTTGTTTTGTAAAACCTTCTTTTTGTTGACCACCATGGGAGACGAAAATCCTATCCGTACCTTAGGAGATTATTCCAAACCATGCCACGAGGGCTACCGAAACACCATTGAACTCCCTGTTGGGAACAATGTGGTTCCCAGCGATCCGACAACATCCAGTTGGTGCAACACGAATGCTCATTCCACGGACTTCGGTACGAGGATCCAAATAAACATCTTAAGGATTTTCTAAAACTTGTGAACTCACTTGACCTTGATGTATATTGATGTATATAATAAGTAAGCAACAAAAACCTAAATAAGCAAAATATACCAATATATATTGATGAAAAAAAAGAAATGTATACGAGAAGACGATTGGGGCTTATATAGAGGATTATTTTGATCGGAAACCGGCAACGAAGACGATTGGGGCAACAGATCACCTTTAGATAGTGATTATTCGTCTCGCATGTCCATTGTATACCGTTATTTTGATCGGAAACCCGACGGTTCAATCTGGTTCACGAACAATCAAAAACCCGGTCACATCCGGCCCGGTCTTCAAGCCGGTTCACAGTTTAACCGTTTTAACCGGCTGGGTCAACCCGGATTTTACATAGTATATGTGAAATTTTGTTCATATCTCAATTTTAATTATAGACTGCATAGTTAAGAATTAGGAAAGTTTTCATCACAAAACGTTTTTGAACATCTTGTGTGTAGCATAATGCGTTACCAGTAACAAAAAAAATATTGTAACAAATATTATATAATGCATATTACACATATATTTATTAGCTTACTTTAATGACTCCATAACCGTACAATATTAACTATCTAGTAAACCAATATTTTATATTTTATGTATATATATACGGAAATGCAAAGTATTATTTCTCTTTCTTGTTCCTTGGTCGTCTTCTACAACCAATTTTCATACTTTAAATGACATGGTGTCTTTTTTCAGCAAACCACAATCAAACACACATCGGAAGGTGGTTCCCAAAAATCGAAACCCTTAAAAAGTCACCACATACTCTAACTTTTATTAATGTTTTAAATCTTCAGTTCAGCCGGGTCGACTATAATGACTTTTAAGTTAAGTTATGTGTTATAATGACTAAAATATTTTTTCTTTTTCTTTTGTTACACAAGGATGATAAGGAAAAAGGATGCTGACAAGAACAAGGATGATAACAAAAAGACTTACGGTGAATCACCCGCAATCGTCTTGAAACTCGACTTGCGTTGTCATTGTCAAGGTTGTGCCAGAAAAGTAAAAAGTTCAATCCGTCACATCCAAGGTACGCAATTATATTCCCTTTTTTAACAAACAATATAACAGCTCGTATACACTCTGATAATGGTTTTGTTAAAAACAATTCTTAGTTCATGCATAACTTTCACGCATTAACAATTATGTGATATTTATAGGTGTCGAAAGTGTGAATGTGGATATGGCGGGTAACATAATAACGGTAACCGGGGAAGTGGACCCTACTCGCGTTAAGGAGCGAATCGAAAAGAAGATGATTAAAAAAGTTGAGATAGTATCACCTCAAGTCAGCGCCACCAAGGAGGTACTGATTAATTAAACATTTGGTTGATTAAGTAAACATGGTTTAAAGGGTTACTTAATATTTATTTTTGTTTGATTGTGACTATACATAGGTTCAATCTAGTACGGTTGTGTTGAAGATTCTACTTCATTGCCAAGGCTGCATGGATAGAATTAGACGAACTGTATTGAAATTCAAAGGTGAGTTCATTACTTTTGGGTGTAGTTATGGTACTATGTATGTAAGTTTATTTACTGATATTTAGTTGCTTTTAAAAAAAAATTCAATTTTATTTCACATATAAATCTATACATTTTGCAAAAGAAAACTTGCTAAAAGATGATATTATGGTACCATGTATGTAAGTTTATATTGTATGATGTCTTTAGATAATTAAAATAGAATGTTAGAGTTTATTTACTAATGTTGGTTAATTTTTCGCTGCTTGATAATAGGGGTAGAATCTGCAATACCAGATGCTAGCAGGGATTTGATCTTTGTGAAAGGGACAATGAACGTGAATGAACTTGTACCACACTTGAAACAAAAATTCAAAAGACAAGTTGATGTAGTCCTTCCAAACAACGATGATAAAAGTGACGAAAAGATAGATGTTAAGGAGGTCAAATTCGAAGGATTCGGCAGGAAAGAGAAGGGAAACAATGGTGGTGATGGTGAGAAGAAGAAAGACGGTGAAAAATACATGAAGAAAGACGAACTGAATGCGGATGCAAGCAAAAGCGTATCTCTAACTGGATTTCCTTTTCCAACTGGATTTTATGGCGAGAAGAATAAAGACGAAGTGAAGGCGGATGCAAGCAAAAGCGTCAAATTCAAAGGAGTTGACAAGAAAGAGAAGGAAAACAATGGTGGTGATGGCGAGAAGAAGAAAGGTGGTGGCAAAGACATGAAGAAAGATGAAGTGAAGGCGGAGGTAAGCAAAAGCGTAGAATTCAAAGGAGTCGACAAGAAAGAGAAGCGACACAATGGTGGTGATGGCGAGAAGAAGAAAGATGGTGAAAAATACATGAAGAAAGACGAAGTGAATGCGGATGCAAGCAAAAGCGTATCTTTAACTGGATTTCCTTTTCCAACTGGATTTTATGGCGAGAAGAATAAAGACGGTGACAAAGACATGAAGAAAGACGAAGTGAAGGCGGATGCAAGCAAAAGCGTATCTTTAACTGGATTTCCTTTTCCCACTGGATTTTATGGCGAGAAGAATAAAGACGGTGACAAAGACATTAAGAAAGACGAAGTGAAGGCGGATGCAAGCAAACGCGTCGAGGTGGTTAACAAGTTGGAATATTGTGGACAAAACCCGTTCGCATACACAATGCCGAAGTATAATGAAAGTTATTACAACCAAGATTATGGGATATCGACTTCTAACCATGGTTATGAAAATATGGACTATGCCAATCATGGGTACATGCATGACTCGCGTGGTCTAGATGCTGGGATGTTCAGTGACGAAAATCCTAATGCTATTTGTTCAATCATGTGAGCTACACATCACCAACGATTAAACCCTGATCTCGTGCTCTAATCACGAGAACACGTGGTTGCTAAACAACGAGTATAATACGATAATATTAAATGTAGATGCATGAAGCAAAGTCCGATTACAAAATATGTTTTTTACATAATGTCGTTGACAAATAATCTGCCTCGTTAAAAACATTATCAAGCATCGCATGTCTCTCTTCTAAACGAGTTGCTCGAATACTTTTGTTGGAAACAATTTTGTAATGAAGTTCATTGTTGAGGTTAAGAATAAGTCTTGCAAAAATGACAAAATACATGTGTAACTTCGAACCTAATATCAAATGCATTGGCTGGAAAGTATACAATGCGTATACAAATATTAAAAGAGAAAAATATAGTCTCATGACGCATATTAATTGCAAAATTAACATAAAAAACATCAATTGCACTTATGTATGGTACTTCAGGACCAATGATTCCTTAAAAACATATGCACAAGCAATTTATATAATATGCGTCCAAAATGATTTTGATTCATACATAAGGATTCATTCAATTTGATCAAATAAAGCTATTGAGAACTTAAGAAGTTAAAGTTGTGAGCCATGCTTGAGGCATTACATATTATTCGTAGAATATGAGAGCTCTAATAAACCCCATTTTAGGAAAAAATTAATACTTATCTCATAAAATAACAATAAGATATTTACATCCACCTCGAGATAATATGTCTCTTAAAATCAACTTATTGAGTAGGAATATAATTCCTAATCGATATTTTATTGTAACAAATAACTAGATAAAAGGAAAGCAAATAAGTCTTCAAAATAGGAGATGTGGGGTGTCCAGTAACATATTTGAAAATGATTATATGCCCCTGCATCAGCATGTAAATAACATATTTAACTTCAATATTCACCATCCAAGTTGGGGGTTTATTCCTTTAGTTGCAGGTAAATTAGTATTTGCCATATCAAATAGATACTCAAATTAAACCAAATTAATAAATAGAAAAAAAAGAAAGTACCTAACCACTTAGCTATTCATGTGCTGCTATTTACAGGCAATTCGTGTGCTGCTATTTACATATTCATATGTAGCAGAATGTTTCTTCATCAGAATCAAAATGAGAGGTTTCACTAGAGGTTTGAATCTCGGATGTTAAGCCACACGACTCAAGAATCTCCTTAGACCCAATAATACACAAACCTTTCAACTGGAAAATGCTGTATATTTAACTCTTTCAAACATTTTACACGCTTAAGTTCTGAAGACCATACCAAATCATTACAGCCTTCGAGTATTAGCCTCTCAAGATTCGAAGAATTCCCAAGGTGGATGGTCTTCAACTTTAAATAACTGAGGTTGAGATATTCGAGGTTCAGACATTCAGCGGGCATTTGAAATTCAACCAAATCATTACCGCCTTCTAGTATTAGCGCCTTAACATTCAGAGTATTCCAAAGGTAAAGGTGAATGACTGAGGTTGAGAACTGCGAGCTTTAGACTTTCGGTCGGCATTTGAAGTTCTAACAAATCATTACAGCCATGGACAATTAGCTTCTCAAGATTCGGAGAATTTCAAAGGCGAATGGTCCTCAACTTTGAATGACTGAGGTTGAGATATTTGAGGTTTATACTTTCAGCAGGCATTTGAAATTCATCAAATCATTACAGCCTTCGAGTATTAGCGCCTTAAGATTCATAGTATACCCAATGTGAAAGACCTTCATATTTGAATGAATAAGGCCGAGATATTCGAGGTTCATCACGCATTTGAAATTCAACCAAATCATTACAGCCTTCTAGTATTAGTGCCTTAAGATTCGGAGTATTCCAAAGGTAAAGGTTTGTCAACTTTGAATGACTGAGGTGAGAACTGCGAGCTTTAGACTTTCGGTCAGCATTTGAAGTTCTAACAAATCATTACAGCCATAGACAATTAGCTTCTCAAGATTCGGAGAATCCCCAAGGCGAATGGTCTTTAACTTTGACTGACTAAGGTTGAGATATTCGAGGTTCAATCTTTCAGCGGGCATTTGAAATTCAACCAAATCATTACGGCCTTCGAGTATTAGCGCCTTAAGATTCATAGTATACCCAATGTGAACGACCTTCATCTTTGAATGACTAAGGCCGCGATATTCGAGGTTTAGACATTCATCACGCATTTGAAGTTTAACCAAATCATTACAGCCTTTGAGTATCACGCATTTGAGGTTTAGACCTTCGGGTTCAACTTCCCCTGTTTGCCAAAACGGATAACCCATTTCCAAGGTGATACCATCAACATGACCTTGTCACCAACTTGAAATTATAAAGGCTTACGCCTCACATCGGCGTAACTCTTTGGGCGATCACAAGTGGCTTGAATTCTGCTTTTGATTTGCACAATTTTCTCGATGGTTTCGTGAATGATTTCTGGACCGGTGAGCTGAGCTTTTCCGACCTCGGCCGAGCAAACAGGTGAACGACACTTACGACCATAAAGTGCCTCAAATGGTGCGGCCTTGATGCTTGTATGATAACTATTGTTGTATGAGAACTCAATCAGTGGTAAGTGTCTATCCCAACCCTTTTTAAAGTCTATCACGCAAGCGCGTAACATATCTTTCAGTGTCTGAATGGTTCTTTCGCTTTGTCCATCAGTCTGCGGATGGTAAGCAGTACTCATATCCAAATGAGTACCCAAAACCTTCTGGAACGACCTCCAGAAATTTGACGTAAATCTACGGTCACGATCACAAATGATTGAGACTAGGATTCCATGTCTCGTGACCACTTCTTTTAAGTACAGTCTTGTCAATTTGTCCATTGGGTCATTTTCCCTCATCGGCAAAAAGTGTGCAGACTTAGTAAGACGGTCTACAATTACCTAAATGGTATGATAACCACTTGACGTCCTTGGGAGTTTGGTGATAAAATCCATAGTAATATTGTCCCACTTACGTTGAAGAATCTGAGGTTGCACCAACAAACCAGATGATTTTTGGTGTTCAACTTTGACCTTTAGACATGTCAAACACTTGCTAACATAGGTCGCAATATCGGCTTTCATGTTGGGCAACCAGTACAATTTTTCATGTCTTGGTACATCTTGTCGGAACCCGGATGAACAAAATATTTTGATTTGTTGGACTCATGCATAATCAAAGCCCTTGATCACCAAAGCATGGAAACAAACTTCTGTTATTCAAACACAGCGTTCCGTCAGCACGCGGTTCCAACTTTTCTTTCCTCGGGTTTTCTGATCCCCTTGAAGTCTCAACCAGCATACCTCCCACATCTTCAGCCTCGAGGTTCTCCGGTTTCTTTGCCTCAGTATGAGCTTCCAAAATTTGCCTAGGAAGATCCAAACCAATAGTCATAACCAAGGCTCAAACCCGTAATGGCTTAATTCGTTCCTTCCTGCTCAAAGCGTCAGCCACTACATTCACTTTCCCCTAGTGATAACGAATTTTACAATCATAATCATTGAGCAATTCCAACCAAAGACGCTGCCTCATGTTCAACTCCTTCTGATCAAGGATGTGTTGCAAACTTTTGTGATCAGTGAACACGGTACACTTAATTTCGTACAGATAGTGCCTCCAAATCTATAGAGCGAACATTATTGCTCCTAATTCCAAATCATGAGTTGTGTAATTCTTCTCATGAATCTTTAATTAACGTGACGCATAAGCAATCACCTTCTCATTTTGCATCAATACAGCGCCTAATCCTTTATGTGAAGCATCGCAATAAACAATAAAGTTATCAGCTCCTTCAGGTAAGCCAAGATAGGTGCATTGCACAACTTCTTTTTCAATAGTTGGAAAGCTGCTTCTTGTTTGTCACCCCAATCAAACTTGACCTTCCTCTGAGTTAGCTTGGTCATTGATTTGGCGATCTTTGAAAATCCTTCAATGACTCTCCGATAGTAACCGGCAAGACCTAAAAATTGATGAATCTCCGTTGGTGTCTTAGGAGATGCCTAATCTTTAATCGACTTGATCTTGGCGGATCCACGTTAATTCCTTGACTATCAATCACGTGACCGAGAAATTGTACCTTGGGGATCCAAAATTCACATTTAGAAAATTTGGCATACAACTCCTTTTTCTTTAGCTACTCCAAGATTAACTTAAGATGCTCTTCATGCTCTTGCTTGCTCTTCGAGTAGATCAAGATATCGTCGATAAAGACAATCACAAACTTGTCCAAATAAGGTTTGCACACCCGATTCATGAGATCTATAAATACCGCCGATGCGTTCGTCAAACCAAATGGCATAACCTAGAATTCATAATGGCCACAACAAGTCCTGAATGCGGTCTTCGGGATGTCTTCTTCACGAACTCTCAGTTAATGATAACCCGACCTTAGGTCGATCTTGAGTAGACACTCGACCCTTGAAGTTGATCGAATAAATCGTCAATTCTTGGAAGCTGATAACAGTTCTTCACCGTTAGCTTATGTAATTCCCGGTAATCGATGCACATCCGGAATGATCCATCCTTGTTCTTGACAAACAAGACCGGAGCTCCCCAAGGTGAGGAACTAGGTCTTATAAAGCCTTTGTCGGAAAGTTCCTGCAGTTGATCTGAAAATTATTTCATCTCGGATGGAGCCAATCGATAGCCCGCGCTACAGGTGCACCAGGTATCAAATTGATTTGAAATTCCACTTGTCGGGTTGGTGGAATACTCGGTAAGTCCTCGGGAAATACTTCAGGAAAGTCTTGAACAATTGGTACGTCTTCAAGTCGCTTCTCTCCCGACTTGTCTTCAGCCTTCTTCGTGGTAATATGTGCCAAGAAGATTTGGCATCCTTTCAACAAATATTTCTGAGTTTTGGTGCATTAGATGATGTTTAATCGAGACTCGTGTCCGTTGTTGCTTCCGTCACCACAAACAATTAAGGTCTCATTTCCAAAGGGGATACGAACGATCTTCTCATCACAGACGATTACGGCATGATATTTTGATAACAAGTCCATACCAATTATGACGTCAAAACTACCAAGCTCTACGGGCATTAAATCGATGTTGAACGAATGATTCAGAAAATTTAATGTGCAACCTCGTATAAGTGCATTAACCCCAATTATTTTACCGTCAGCTAATTCGACGTCATAACCATGGTCTAGTGTAGTTGGGATGATATCAATTAATGAACTAAACGTAGATGACACAAAACTTCTATCGGCACCAACATCAAAAAAAATTGAAGCATAACGGTTGTTTAGGAGGAACGTACCCATAACGACATTAGAGTTTGGGTTTGTCCCTGTAGTGCCCATAGTATAAGCCCTTGAATGAGCATTACCATTCCCAGCTTGATTTCCTTGATTCTTGTTCCTTAACTTCGGGCAATCCCTCTTGTAATGGCCCTGAGCTCCATACTCAAATCAAGTGACAACCCTCTGAATCGCCCCTGGGGCTCTCTGATTGTTGGCAGTAGCAGCTGGACTTCTACAGTCACGGGCCAGATAGCCAGTCTTCTTGCATTTGTTGCACTTGAGAGTACACTGCCCATTGTGATGGTAGTTGCATTTAGGGCACAGAGGTAGAGATCCATCGTACTCCCTCTTCTCACCAGGCCCAGCAGTGTAGGCCCTTGCCACATTTTGCCTTTTAAAAGGCAGCTGTTGATTCTGATGGTTTCTTGAATTGTCATCAAGCTTCCTTTTGTTTTTAGCTAGACGGTCAGCAAAAGTACGGGATCTTTTGATCCATCAATTCGGTTGTAAACTCAATTGCATCTTGCATTGTCTTTGGCTTAGACGCCATCACACTTCCCTGAATCATGTCGGGAAGTCCACCGACATACTTCTCTTCCTCGTCAGATTCTTCGGGAAACATTCTCCCGCACAGCAGTGCCAACTCTTGGAAACGTTGGTTATAGCTCAATACATCAGTACCTATAACCTTGAGGTTCCACAGTTTAATCTCTAGCTTCTTGATCTCGCCTCTTAGGCAGTATTTGTCAGTCATCATCTTCTTCAGTGTTTTCCATGTCATTCCATATGCAACTTCATGACTAACAGTCTTAACATAGGAGTTTCACTATGTTAAAGCATTTCCCTTGAGAGTATAAGTAGCAAACTTGATTTGGCACGCGACGGTGCAGTTGCTTATATGGAAAACATATTCCATTTTCTTGAACCACTAAGTCAGACCAACGACTCCTTCAGTACCATTGAAGTTAAGGGGTTGGCATTTCAGGAAGTCACTGTAGGTGCACTCACGAGCTGTAGGTGCTTGCCTTCTTCCACCAGTTCTGGAATCGTGACTATCATCGTCATTACCGCTGCCTCGGTTAGCTTCATATTCAGCCAACTGATGTTCGTCAAAAACCCCTCAAATATATATATATATATATATATATATATATATATATAATAATGAAATACATATACTTAAGCAAAGTATCATACAAATTATTCTTAGGAAAAAATAATAAGTAATCAACACGGGTATCGTTTTCCTCGGTGAGAGGTGAATGGAAATTCACGTTCATATCGTAAATCGTGCTTGATTATCATTAAAGATTTGATTTTGGATCCTATATCTAAAAACCCAAATGGAAAGCACATAAAGGCACATTATTCTATAAATTAAAACAATTTAAAAACCTAACGACATTTAAAACAATTAAAGCAAACTAAATCAAACTAATTAACCAAATAAGACAAAATAAAACTCTAAAAACTCAAAAATGCAAATTTTTTATCTAAAATGACTTAAACTATTTTTAACAACAAAAAAATATTTTTTTTAATTTTTAAACTATTTTTTAACTAAATAATACTATAAATTAAATTAAAAATACTAAACTTAATTATAAAAATTTGAGAAAATTATTAAAAATACTTAACACTATTCTTAAGGTTTACCAAGAAAAATGAAACAAATAAGCCGAATAAGCAGTTAAAAATCAAATAAGCCAAATAAGCCTAAAACTAAAACGTGTATAAGTAATTAATTGTGCAAAGCTATAATTGAAAAAGACCCAAGGGCGACTGGTAAGAAGTGTGTGTTGTGAAGGGGAGGTCACAGGTTCGAGTCCTGTGATCTTCCTTTTTGTGAAAACATTTTTTTTTCTTTTTGAAAAAACAAAAGATTAAGTAAAAATAAGCACTTTTAATAAAGGCACTTATTGCTGAAACCTATTAATAAGCAAGAAAAATCTCAAAAGAAAGTGGTAGATCGCTTTTCTTAATACTTAGAAAAATAAGCTAAACTGTTTGGCTTTTAAAAACTAAATAAGCAACTAGAAAACACAAATAAGCTTAAACAGACCAACACCTAAGCCTAATAAGCAATTATGATTAAAAATAAGCAAACAAATAAGCTAGAAAAGCACTTAAACAGATTGGCTCAAATAAAGACTAAAAGGACTTAAGAATGATTTTGACTCAATTTTTATGCTAAAAATAAGGACACATAAGTACTTATCTTAATCTGAAAAGTGAGAGCTTTTGTCCTTTAAGCTAATAATACAAATAAGCAAGAATTGAGAAAATTAGCAAAGAAATAAGCTAGAAAAGGACAAGTCAAAATGACAGACTACTACTAATATTTTTGGCTTTTTGAAAATGAAGGGACAAATTGCAGCTTAATTATAAGACTCAATAAGTAAAATGAAAAAGCTAAAAACTAAAAACAGATAAAGTTCCATACTCAAATGACTAAAATAAGCTGGATTAAGCAAATAAGTTTGGATAATAAGCTAGAAAAGTAAAAATGAAAATGACAGTTTAACAAAATTGAAGTTAAGACTACTAGTCTTAACTTAGAACTGCTAGGCTTATTGAAGCAAAAAGAAAACTAAAAAGCTAAACTCAATCCTAAACCTAGACTCATTAAGCACCAAGGACAGAAAATAAGCACAATTAATAAGCTGAAAAAGCATAAAAAGGCCTAAAGGCAGTTTATCCCAAACACCCCTTTAAATCTAGAAAATCAACTTTAAATCTAAAACAGATCATGATAAGCTTTAATTTGTAAAAACAGATGAAGTACTATGATTATTGAACACAAATAAGCTAAATCCTAAGAAGAATAAGCACTTTACCATAAGCTAAACTAATGAGCAGTTTTAACTCTTATATAAGCAGTTTAAACTAAAACTACCTCTAATTATGCAAACTAGAAATCTAAGACATAATAAGCTAACATTAAGACAAAATAAGCTCAAATAAACTATAATAACCAAGCAATAAGAAGATTAATAAGCTAAGACAGAAATTAAGCTATAAAAAGAGTAAAAGTAAATATACCTTGTCATTTGCTTAAACAAGGACTTATTTGCTCTTAAGAGCTTATCTACAAGCTCCAGCTTATCAATAAGCTGGTAAAGTCCAATAAGCCCTTCCCTTTCTGGCTTATCATCACATATTAAGCAATCCACAATAAGGAAAGGTAGATGGTGATTTTAATGAAAGAGTAGTATAAGAGAGATTAAATTGATTTAATACTGACTTTTAAGGTAAATGAGCTTATGATCTTGGCTTAAATGAAATCCAAACACATTTTGATATTTAAAAGCTTATGAGTAAAATTGAATTAAAAGACAGAATATACGAAAAACTGAATTGCATTAATGAAACAGGATTACATTGCCTTGAAAAGAGAAATTACATCAAAATAAGAACATTTAACTGTAAATAAGCTAAAAATAAGCTAATTACCCTACTCCTACTCCGACTCCTACTGTAGATAGATCCTACTGTGTGATTGATCCTCTATTTATAGGCATGAGGTGAAGCTTCTAGGTAATGAGAAGCGTCCTTGATCTCTCATCCTAGCCCTTGATTCATGACCGACTTAGAATTCAACATCTCAGCCCTTAGATTGAATCTACGCATCATCAGCCAATAAGGGAGCTGGGGATTGCCAGCATGGCATAAGTAGTGTCAGAAGTGTGGCAGGAGCTTCTAGAAGGGAGTGGGGAACGAGTACTTTTACTCTTTTTTGGGCTTTGACTTTGGGCTTGGCTGGAAAGGGTACATGAATTGGATTTGTTCTTATAGTTAAGGCTTAATAGGCTTTAAGTATTAATGGGCTTACCTGGCCCACCAAATGCGTACGGGTTGGCCCATTAAAAATGAATATTCCTCCGGCTTTGTTTTCTCACACTCTTTCCAATCCCGTGCTTGGTTTTGTCCGTTTTAGCTTTATTTTTGTCCTTTTGTGAATATCCATTACCTGCACAACACAATTAACAAAACAGGCAAATACAATGTATTTTCTATTTGTTTTTGGTCATTTAAGGTCGTTTTTATAAGGAAAAGTGAAATGTGATTAAACACATAACAAAATCCCCCATACTATACTATTGTTGTGTCCTCACACAATGATATAAATACACGCTTAAAACCAAAAATTCCAATCCCCCTAAACTAATCACCTCGAAAAGTATGAATTACTGAGTTCTTAATGTGAAGTTTTAGGGTTCTTTTTGAAACTACTTATCTCATTCTATATCTTTTACGTCATAAATCCTTAATAACCAATATGCCGAACACTAAGAACACTGAAATTTAACTTCTTACATTTTGTTAATGAAGAGACAAATCCAAACACGATCTTATGTATCGAGTGTCACTTATTTGAATGATGAAAACATGAAGAGACACATCCAAACACTTGAAGTTTTTTCAAATAAGTATGCTTATTTTGCATACATTGGTTCAAATATTTTGCATGCATCCAAAGACTTTGAAGTATTTTGGAATAAGTATGTTATAGGGTTGCATGCCTATTTTGCATAGATTGCATACTTATTTTGCATGACAGTTTTAGCACAACTATTAAGATAATTGCACATATTGAACCTTCTTGCAGGTGGGAAGGGAAAGAGAATAAGGGAGTTGACTTCTATTGTACAGACTTCAAATTAGAATTTGTGATTTTCCAGGTATCATAATACCATGTATTATTACATAGTGCTTTGATCGTTCATAATGATGTTGTTAGCTTTGTTAGCTTTGTTAGTTAAGAATATTTTTTATGAACCGTTACGTTTTCTACAATGCCTTAGCCTGGAAAACATGATCATATATAACGCTTATGTTTCTCTTAACAAAAACAGGTAAAATTTAGTTTCATGTCAAAATGTTCCGTTTCAACGCATAAAAAGTTTATCTATTTTTAAGTGTTAAGATCTTTGCTAAGATATGTCTTTATGCGAGTTATAATAGACGTATTCACACACGGATTGGTGTATTGGACATTAAGTAGAGAATGATGCAACAAGGGATGGAAGTATACTATCCTATGAAGTCTACAGAGGGTGCCTTGGGAAGGATGGACACATAATGGCTAATCTCGAAATGGTCACTGA
>BQNB010030098.1:0-11545 GCA_026074375.1 Tanacetum coccineum
TTAAGCTCATGACACTGAAGCTAAACAATGTATGTATATCAAATACATATGAATGATGGTGCCCAATATAGATGTTCAACCCATAACATCTATGATTTCAAATGGTATACATTCATTGTTTATGGCTAACCGGTAAACTAGCAAGTGCTACTTGCCTGAACGGTGATGTTAATCCCAAATAGATCTATTCATAACATTTGCGCTCACATAATGCAATTAAAAATTACATCTATGCAATTGATAGTTCATGATGATGGGCATATAGCTACTTAGGCAAACTCGTAATATTTGAATTTAAAATGTACTTGCATCCATTTTGTAAAACAAACATGATCTCATCCCCGAGATTTGATAAATGGTTGAAAAAGTATAAAAGTGGGGACTATAAACTCACATCAAGCAATGATAACGGAATAGCAAGGTAGTGGCACAAAAAACGATGCAAGAGACTTTATCCGCAACCTATGGAAAAATAATACATATTTACTAAACGGAAAAATAATAAGCTAAATACTTGCAATCTCGTCCCTAGTGTGTGCTTGAACTCTATTTGAAATAATGATGTTTGAAAATAATTTCTTGTTTTAAAATGGTCAAGTTTATCGGGTCAACGTGGTCAAACTATAAGTACGCAATTTATGACTTCAGACTTTTAAGAAACTAGGTCACGTATACTTTAAAACGTTAGTTCGGTTCGACCCTTGGTTTGGTCTGTAAATGTGTCAAATAATTAGACAAAATTGTGGCATGTAACTAATTTAAAAGAGTATAATATGTTTAAGTTTTATGGGTGATAAACCAAGAGTTTTACAATTTAATTATGGGTTCGTTAATCGATGCTAATAAAATCTAAAGGTACATTTACAATGTGACAAATGAGATTTTAGCAGGTTAGTTAAAGCCTGTATAATTCAGTTTATGTGTGTCATTATGTGTTTTATGTGTTTTATAAGTGTGTGAGATGGAAGTACATGAGTGATGAATTATGGTACTTGTGGAAATGAAATCATTTGAAAGCTTTGCGTAGTTTCAATTGTCGTGTACTAATATTTCTGTGTGACGACTATGGTATATTGTAATATCATATTGATATATATTAAGTTTAGATTTTTAAAGATGTAGATGTACTTTTCTATTTTTAAAAATAGTTAGAATCGAAGGTTAGTTTGAAAACTAGTTAGAAAATTAAGGTTTAGCAAAATAATTAAAGGTTTTTATACTATAGAATATAAAGTAAATGTATAAAAAAAATAAAAGAAAAAAAATATAATTAAAAGGTGGTTGGTGAGATCGCCGAACAATGGAAGAAAAAAAGGGAAAAGAATCCCAAATTTGATTACAACTTGTTTTTGGTAATTATCTTTTCCTAAGCCTATAAATACAAATCATAACTTAAATAAAAATCACTTTTTTTTCTCCTCTTCTTCCCTCTCTCCTTGGCCGGTCGAACAAACACAAAGAACAAAGAGAAACCCAAAAATTTTTAGGGTTTTGATTTTCAAGAGTCAAGCTAATGTTTTTCAAAAAAAATAAAAAAATCCTTTTTCAATTCAATTGATTTTATTTAACGTAATAAATATTAAGGATGAATTAGGTTATTGTAAATAATCTGTAACTAAGAGGTTTTGATCATTAAAAATTGTTTTAGGGTTAATGATTAGGGTTTTTGGTAAGTTAATTAGGGTTAATTATGCTAAATTCAGAATAGAAATCTGGGCAGAATTTTAGGTCATCTTGCGAGAGCCATATCTTGGTCATACGGATAGCTTTTATTGATTTTCTTAAAGCCTAAAAATTAACTTAACAGAGAGTCACTTTCCACCTCAATTGTTTCAATGAATTACATGTGGGGGAAGTTAGTCAAATTAATTCAAACAAAGATTCGTTTTCCAAAACTGAGATTTTCGGGGCAGATTCTATTGTGTTTGTGAGGTCAAAAACCATATCAAAATGCCTTTTTAATTAATGGGCTTGCAACTGTAGCAAGTTCATGATGTTTAATGTTTTCTAGAATTTTTGTAGAATTTTCCTAAGTGTTTAAATGGTCTGCTCAAGCTAAACTTTCTGAAGGTCAAATCAGGTCAAATTCTGGACACTTTGTGATGTTGAATTTTTATAAAATGGTTAAACTGGGAATATTATTTATATCCAGAATCATTGAAGCTCACAATCTTGTAGCTTAGGATTAGAAAAGAACCAATTAGGTGTTTAAGTATTTTAAATTTAGAGTCATCTGTACTAAAAAACTATAAAAAGCATAAATTTAAGAATAAAGTTTATGAGGTCGTATTGAGGTTAGCAAGAATGAGGATATATAGAAGAGTTGATCAAGATAGAAATATAGAGTATCCATCGAAGTGAAATTGTAATAAACAAACCAGTAATGTTTTATAATAGTGATTAAAACCTTCGGTGATATGACCTAATCGAGGTAACATAATGTGTATTATGTTTTGTTCAAGAATCTTTGCACAATAATAAGGATTTGAAATTTGCTTTGCATCGGTGAAGTTTTACAGTCCCAGTTTTGGTACTTATATTATTGGGATGGGAAATTGATGCAAAACTGTTTTTTTGCATTTTTAACCGCATATGTATTTTTAAGTGTCGAACTTATATGATTGCTATGATGTTATTGCTATGTGATATGAATGTGGTAAAGTGCATTTTATGTGAGGATGGACTTGACTTTGTGTGAGACCCAGAACGAACTTTAGCTTTAAGTTTTTTTTTTTTCAAGTGGGTCAGTCTGCGTGGAGAGTAATGTGGGGAGGGTACCGATCTACCCCAGATATATGTGAATTAATTTTATGAATAGCAAAGAAATATATGTTCATAAATGTTGTTTTTGTCGATCGCAGGTGTCAAAAGTTAGTCTTAACATGTAAACTCTCACCAACAATTAATGTTGAACACTTTTAAAGCGTCATTTTCAGGTGAACAAAACGTGGAAGATTAGGAAGAGGATTACTGGACCATAGGCTTGCTTTTCAAGTCTATGATTTATCTGATTTTTAGTTTTCAATTGAACTAGCATTGTTCTGTTCTTCAATGCATTATATGTTGATTTTTGTTTGGGGGCGTTTGTCATAACCACGCTTGGATCTTGAAGTTTAATGACTGTCATTTTTAGTTTTCTCTATTTTGACGCCTTATGTTGTGATGATGCCTATTGATCATGTCTTGCGATTTCGCCTTGGCGGGGTGTGACATACAATCTCGGCCAGGTCTTCTACAACTTTTGTTAATTAAGTTTTAAGTTTTGACGTTGTTTAATGGGTTAAAAATGAGTGAAGGGGGGGGGGGTGTACACGCAATATGGTTCAAGCAGAATTTTAAAACTTGCACATTATTGTCAATACTTACGACCAGACCTTCATATTCAGACGCGATTTGCCAACTTGTTTCTAGATGAAAAGGACTGATTCTTTTTCCTATTTAAAGATGGTACAGTAGTCTTCAAATAACAGCCTTTGGTTTGTTTTAATATTAGGTAGAGGTGTCGTAATAATTTGAGATAAAGCCTTGTTGGCTGTTTTTAAAATAGTGGAAAAAAATGACAGTTTCTGTCGTGCATCTTTAGAGCCTTCTAATTTCGTGGACACTAGACGAAAACAATGATTCCATGGGCAAAACAAAGCATACAATATCGTATTTACGAAATCACAAGTTCATTCTAACCTAATTCCTAGGGGTCGAATAGTGCACTCAAAGTTACTAACATTGGTGTGGCAGTGTTTTATAATAAACTTAACATAGTGTTTTTCTTTTTGTTACTCCTTACTAATAAATACAACTAAAAGTCCTGTATTATAAGCTCATTATTCCTCCGAATAAGCCATGCCATTATCATTATTTTTTCACTTAACAAGTTATATAAAAATGGTTACTATGCTACATCTTGTTTACATCAGAAGTATACAAGATGGTTTTTTGTTTCATAAACACGATTTCAATCACACACTATAGACACGAAGATAGCATATCATTGATAAATAAACAAGAGTGATAGCTCATAGAAAATATAGGGACGAAACGCGTAAAGAAATTTTGACCCCAATGAAGTGATAATACTTCTTCTCGCCACTCCTTACCCCTCGCGTACACAAAAACCAAACACCCAATCCAATAACCAACTACGACTGTTTGCACCCCTTGTGATCATGAACACAAATGTTGCTTGCTACCTTGATGTGGTCGACCAATCCAGAAAACGAAAGCCAATGGAACCTGATAAGGATTTCCCATGAATTTGTAGGTTTTGAGATGGGGTATGATGGTGTGAGGCTTGGGTATTGTGTGTGGGTCGAAGGACCAGGAATACAAGAATAAGAGAACCAAAGTGAGGAAGTAGAGTATGAATATGATTGCTTGAACCTTCTATGTTTTCTTCTTTTGAGTTTGCAAGAAGTAAGTAGAGTCTTTTATACTCAAATAGATAAGCATGTATAGTGCTTCATTCATGGGTTATGTTTTTGTGTTAACTCATATATGGCAAGGGATTTTTAGGGTATAACATGGTCAAGGTACAGGGATTAAAAGGGGTTTACTGTTGGTATTGCGTGGAAGCAGAATCAAGAGAAGACAACCAAGAAATCATGTGGGTTTTTAGGTTTTATAAAAAGGGACTTTGGGCTTTTATTCAATGGGGTAAAAGAATTAAATTAGGATGGGATTTGTACATCTAATTCTTAATTGCATATTAATGGTTGAAGGTTTAGAAACAAAGTGTAGCGAAATCTTTGCTAGTTGTATGAAGTTCATTTGTTTCATGTAATAGATTTTATTGCTTACAAGGAATTTATTGTTGCATCATTTGAAAGCCAAGAAATGAAATATAAGTCTTGTTCCAATTACTTATTATAATTAACCCTAAGTGTGAAAAAAAAAAGAAAAGATAGAATGTATTCGTTTTTGGTTAACTAAGTTGTAGAGAGACTGATAACTAGATCTCTAGTGAAACGTAGTACTAATGCCGTTATTAAGAAGCCTTGGTTAAGTTTTACTTATTAGGATTTAACTAGGCGATTTAAATAAAAAGTAAATACGTAAAATTCTATAAATAGAAAGAAAATGGAATGATTGAAATCGTAACATGACCTGAAAACACGGGGTGTTATATAATATTAGATGTTGCAGGGGCAATAATTAAAGATATAAACTACTGTAGCATTTGCATATTTATCATGAAGAAAATGAAGAAAAGAGGGTGAAACAAAAAGCCACCCATGCGCTAAAAAAATGTGTAAAGATGGTGCAAAATAAAAAAATGTAATAAAAAATGGAGCTAGTAGCCCATTATTGCACCAAGACATCTCAGTAATTATGAAAATTGGAGCTAGTAGCCCATTGATACACCAAGTCATCCCAATACTCATGAAAAATGGAGCTAGTAGCCCATTATTGAAGATCAGATTTTCAAACTTAAGATACTTGGACCTATGAATGGACAGTAGCTAGTTATGAAAACCTCAAATTACTTTAGACTATTTGTTTTGTGTTTTTATATTAACAACCATTAAATGTGTATCACATGTCTATCGTAACCCCTTTATCACCCTTTAAAACCATATTACCCTTGTTGCCTTCGAGAATTATTTAGACCCTAATTCTAACTGGTGCAGATTTGTGTACTTTCCAAGCTTATGAAGAAAAAAAAAATTTTTACATGCATGAACGAGCAGTTGAGTGATCACCCCAAAAATGAAACACTTAGAGTAGTAGAGAGTTCAGTAACTTTTTATCCCCTTTTTGTGAGGTGTTCGGCTTTAATGTTTTCTATCATAAGTGTTTTATAGATTCATTTCTTGAAATTATCCTTGAGAAATATTTTTATAAAATGTTCTAACAGTATCTACTTGAGGGTAAGCAGAAGTCAAGTGGGGGGATATTTGATAACATCAAATATTTAATACTTTTTAGTGTCAAATTACCCCCTATATTACTTGCAAATGTTTCACTAATACTCGAAAACGAGATATTTTCTATCATTTTGTAGTTTTCAGGTGAAATGCAGGTAATTGACAAGAAACAAGGGAAAAAGGACTAAAAGTACAAATATTCGCGGATTCTTAGAAGTAGTTACGGCGTAACAGATTTGGAAGGTTACGCCGTAACAAATCTCAAGCAAAGACACATCATTCATGAGGAGATTACGGCGTAACCACATATATGGTTGCGCCGTAACCAGTATTATGGAAAGAAATCTGGACCAAGTTAGAGTTACTGATTATGGAAAGAGGATCTGCGTAACATGGCAACTAGTTATGACGTAACATATTCAAGCCTTTAATATGGAAAGCCGTGTCAGCACTTAACGGTGGTAACACCTTATTTGTTACGCCGTAAACCAATCAAGTCAATTGCATTTACTAAAAGTTTGCAAAAAAGGTTTATGTGTAAACCAAATATTGGTTACGCCATAATTTTGTTACGGAGACGGCGTAACAAAAATTAGGTTAACGCCATAAACTTTCGTTAACGGCGTCAACCAAAAATAGAAATACGCCAAAAAGTCCATTTTTGCCTATACTATGTGAATGTGGGGGGGTCGACATCAGCAAGGTTACGTCGTAACCCACAAATCAGTTACGCCGTAACACCCTCAAAAGCCTATAAATAGGGGCCGAATTCAGCCTTATGAGTCACCCTTCTCCCTCCCATCTGAGGGCCGACCTGGGACCATCTCCTTAAGAAGTTAATTTTTCAGCACCCTCCAGCCTTTTTAAAGAAGGATGAATGCTGGTCCCGATCAACATCATCATACAGTTTGGTTCGCATTATCATATTTTCATTACTTTCATTAATATAACGATAATATTGATTGTATAATACAGTTTTTTTTGGCTAAGCGTATTCATTAATTAATTAACATTAGATTCATTTACTTCTTGCTAATTGGGGATTGGGTATATTACCTTAATCATAAGAATGCCAAATATGATGCTCGCTCACCATGACTAGTGGGACAAATCCCTGTTACTTTAAAGGCTAAAGGCTGGATGTGCGAGACAATTGAGGATATAATGATCTTTCAATCCATCCCTCAATCCTCTAGGTTTTGAGGCTTTATTGTTGTGATATGCTTACACACTAAGTAAATAAGTGGATCAGTAGATTAATTAATAGTAATTAGGACCGTATTTCCTTCACTCTTCTTTCATCCTAGTTCATTCCAATTAAGTTCTATTCCTTTTCATCAAACAATTTTTAAAACGTGACAACCAATTTAAACTCAGATTTGTAACCACCCTTTAGCTCTTGGGACGACCTCAGATTTACCAAAACTACACTACTCACGATACGGGTTTTCTCTTGGCCCTAGTGCGATTGTCATAGTAAATTGAGTTTTATAAAGTTAAAACTTGTTAAAATATATTTAAAATAAAATACCGCACAATTAACCATATTTCACAATAATGAAAACAATATAACAATCTAAACTAAAGTTAAATAACAATGACAATAATATGAAGAGATAAGGAAAGGAACAATCAAACCAACACACCAAGATTTATAGTGGTTCGGCTACAAAGCTCTTCTTCGCCCTACTCCACTCCCCGAGTATCCTACTCGAGATTTCACTATGTCAACAAGCTCCCTTCAGGCGGAGAAAACCGTTTACACGTCGCTTATGTTATTTTCCAACACTAAGCTAAATGTTGAGTCCTAATCTTAGCTAGAACCAATCTACCACTTCACAATCAATACACAATCACTAGATCTACACTATCGGATTTACACAATATCCAAATCACATAAATATACAAGATAAATACAATAGAGATTTGATACTTAGAAGAAAGGAGGAGATATCACTAATCAACACTTCGTTTCTTGGCGAATATGAGTGTTCTTCTCTTGCACTTGAATGAGAGGGAAGAGATGAGAAGAAGAGATTAGATCACTTGAAACAAGATCAAGAGATGTTAGTGATCAAAATATTTAGTGAGAGAAAGAAGGTTTTTAGAGAGAGAAAGAAGTGTGAGAAAATTCGTGCAAAGAGGTCTGATATTCAGCAAGGGGTGGAGCAGTATTTATAGGCAGAAAAATCCAAAGGTAACTGGCGGCGGTCCCGGCGGTCCCAGATTATAAGGGGTCCGCCAGGCCTATAAGGGGGCCGCCAGGTAGACTCCGCTCCCTTTTTTTGTCTTTTTGTGAGGAAGGTTGTATCTGGTGTAGAAGCTTCCGTTTTGGGGGGAAAATTTGAATTTCAAATTTTAAGTTTTTAATAAAACTTTTCTTTTTATTAGAAATTATTTTGTATAATTAATTTTGTGAAAATCTTTTGTAAAAATGTAATGGATAAGATAAAAATATTTTCTTGATCACTAATCATGCTTAATGATTTGTTTATTCATACCTTAAGTGATTACTACTCTTAGAAATGGAATTTTACGATTAATAATTTGTAAACGTTTAATTTTATCGTAAACATTTTTACATTTTGTTATTATCAAAACGTTAAGAGGTCGAAAAATATAAATAACATTTTTAGACATTATTTGTATTAACAATCTCCCCCTTTTGACGGTGACAAAATATAAACTCATTTTGTATAAAATTAATAGTTACATATTATTAATGAGTTTTATTCCATTTCTCCCCCTTTTTGTCGAATTCAAAAAGGATGATCGTCGAGTTGTTGTAGGAAGAAAGAAATCGACGATATCAAGACTCCCCCTTGATGTATGCTCCCCCTTGTTTGGGGCACCAAGGGATCGATCTTACAAAAATTATGTGCTACAAAACAAAGTTAGAAATACAAGTGCAAGACAAATATCTTTCAAAGCAACACATTATATTTAAGTCACCTAAAAGAGAGTTTCATTCAACAATTAAGAAACTCATACAATAGCAAAGGCAACTAATACATTCATACAACATAAAATAAAATTAGATCTAATACGAGCTAAGACAAATTCATACAATATTTGTATGAATCATGGCAATAGAAAGTAAATAATCATAAAGACATAATAAGGCATAAATCTACACTAGTGAGTTCTTGAAGAGTAGAAGATGCCATAATCAAAAGATGGGTTGTTTATTATTAGGTGAAATTAAGCTTTTGAGATTTCTCAATTATGGTGAGGAGGTTGTTATTGAGGATGGAAATTGAGTGGAAGGACCAATGATGATAGATTTGATACGATTAAGGTCATCTTTCAATGTATCAAATAGATTTTGGGTATCCAAGCAACAATGACAAAATTCCGAATGAAAGTTTACTTGATCTAAAGAGGGTGAAGGGATATATGGTGAGGTAGGAGGTGAGGGATTTGTAGCTTCAATTGCTTGTTGGAGATTTATGTCAAGCAGATTTGATAGGTGATGAATTTCATTTAGGTTTTGAGTTGAGTTTTGTGAAGGTGAAGAGTATGAGAGAGAGTTATTTGAGGGAGAGGTGGGAGTAGTCCTAGTTGGTGGATGAGAGGGAGGTGAAGTAGGAATACCATGACTTTGTCTCTAAGGTTCGAGAATGGCCCTTTGGTATATTCATGAGTAGTCACGAGGGGATTTGCTAGAGGATGACATTGAGAAATTAAGGAGAGGTGAAAAATTTAGAAGTGAAGATGTGATTGGGATGAAGAAGAATGATGATCTTATATAGGAGGATTTTGGGAAAGGCATGGTATTGGAGAATGAAGATTCTAGGAAGTGTTTTGTTTAGAAAGGAAAGAATGGCTGGAACTAAGTAGAATAGGGTCAAAGTTGCAGAAAAAGAGGGTACAGGAAATTTTGTGGTTCCCCTGATGGCGGTCCCACAAACCTCAGGCGGTCCCATATATACTAGGAGGCCGCCCTTGATTTTGGGGGGCCGTTCTCTGGGCATTTTTACCAAATTTTCCAAGGGTTAATTGTTTTCTAGAATAATTTAAGTGGGTTGGAAGTATGATTGTGGCATTTCCATTTCTTTAAGAATCACATAATCTAGCTAAAAGAGAAAAGAAATCATGCAAATGGTGCCAGTTTAGAAACATATAAATGACTTATAAGATCAACTAAGTTTCTATAGCAGCATGAGGATATAACATAGATATGTTTTACACATACTTGAGTGGCTGTTGATAGGGGTTAAGAAAATATTACATAGTAATAATGTCTAGTAATAATTCATAAGAAATATCTTAACCATCATTTGAATCATTACTTGAGGCTTTTTCAAAAGATATGTAGATGATAGATTGAAGATGAGTAGGATGAACCCAAGGTTTCATGGATGGCCAGTATGATTTGTATTTTGATTTTCGTAGATGAGGATTAATTTTGATGATGTGATCATATAGACGATTTAGAATCATTCCATATGGCATTGGAGAATTTGGTTTATTTTTAATCTTTTCAACTCATTTGGTTAGAAAGTAAGCAAAGTTGAAATGAGTACTTGTTAGAATGCAATACATCATGTGACATGATGATGCATGAAGAAATGATGAGGGTGTGCTTGGTTGGATGTATTAGGGGGTGAGGTATGGGAAAGCAATCATTAACTCAGCTTGTTTTAATATAATGAAATGAAGCATTACCCAAAATAAGGTAATCACCCATTACTCAATAAAATAGGGGTAATGATATTGATTACCCATGTAACCGTCAACTCCAAATTGTAACTTCCATTTATTACGTTAGTTTCCTTATTATTTCACACATTTTTTGTTTTTCACGTTGTAAATTCACACATGATCTGTTAGTAACACTATTTTTTATATTTTATATTATATATTACACAGAATCACAATATAACGACTTTAATTACGTATTTTTTCCCCTCTAAAACATGTATACTTTGCATGTACAGAATCCTTGTTGTATAATACTTGGAAATTTCATTTGGTTTTCATTCTTTTATATATTATTCATAAAATTAATAGAAGCTTTTTTATGGTTTAAGTGGAATTTTATTAATTTGTGTCAAACTGAAATAAGAAAATGTCTACATATGTACTAGTAGTATGAACCAAGCAAAATTAATCATGATATAATACCTATTGCATTCCTTAGTATTCTTATTGCCTTTCCCATTGCCATTAATTTATTTGAACCAAGCACCCCTGAGTCATTTTGAGTGCCAAGGGCATTATCTTGAATGATTTCATTCCAAGATCTCATGTCATGACGAAGCTCTTCATTAAGGACTTTGTTTTGAAAAATGGTTTGTCCGGTTGTTGTGATTGAATGAATAATTTCATTTGGTGTTGGAATGTGTGTTTGATAGGGTGTGTTTGACTCTTGATTTGTTTTCAAGGAGTCGAGAGATGATTCTTTAGAGTAAGAACATTCTCCTTCACATGGAATGGAGTGAATCAAGGTGAATGACTCGAGTGAGAAATTAAATGTTCTTTTTAATGCCCAAAATGTTAAAAGGATATTTTGATCATCATTTTTGGTAATTTCTATTGAAGAGTAGAATTCAAGTAGAAATCTTGGACAAATCCCTTTGTAAAGTTCATATATTTTAAAAAGTTTGATAATTTGAAAAAGAGTTTGAATATTATCATATTTAGTGGATTCAGGAGACACAGGACGACCTTCATGAATTGAC
>BQNB010030098.1:23987-43531 GCA_026074375.1 Tanacetum coccineum
TTATTTTTGATGAAAAAATGAGTGGCTATGATTGGTTCATTAGGTCTATGACAAATGTTGAGTCTATATTGAACTTTTGGCATGTGTTGAAACTAGATTCCATGTTGCATGATAGTAGTATCATGTTTATATGGTGAATACTAGTACTAAACATAGAATGCTAATAATGGCAATAATAAAGTGCCCCTAATTAAATAACCTTGTCAATATTATTACTGCTGTCGTAGTGATAGTAAAGGAATAAATACAAATGTTGTTCATGCCACAAAGGATTGCCAAATTTCTTTGCTTAAAGAAATTAAATGAAATTTGGCAGAATTCAGTTGTAATCATAATTTAAAACCAAGCAGGAAGATGGAATTTGTTACAGATTGCAGCCAGATTTTAGTAAATGGAGAGACCTTATTTTATAAGACAAAGTCTACCAAAATAACAAAAATGTGCTTAAGAACAAAGACAACAAACTCACCACCTACAATATGGTAGACAGAGTCACAGACACAATAAGCTAACACAATCATTCTCCATAACTTAATTTCAACACAATAAACAATCTAGACCTCGACAACCAGAAGCATGTTTTCAAGCAGACTTCTCTTTTGTGTAAGATCTGACGGCAAAAGCCAACCCCAAAATCACAAGAGGCACGAGAAACTGCAAGATCTTAACAATGAAATCTCGAGTCTTGTCGGGATTGTAGTGCCTGTCAGCAGGTGGAACGTACGTACGCTTCTTAGGAACAGTTGCTTTGTCTACCTCGCCAATGTAATACTTGTGCATCATTTCTCTAGCATCATCACTGTGGCCCACATCCTCAAAATCGTCGGTTGCATCTTTCCCTGCAATCAATATATTCACACATCAGTGACTGCTATTGCTCACTGTTAGAGGTCTGCAAGATGTATATATTTCAGACTTACCAGTTGCTGCTAGCAGAACTTCATCACCTCCAGGGTGATCCTCCATAAACGGGGTTACATCATAAACCTGGTGCAGTTTACGTTTACCAAAACTCAATAACAAACTAAAGCAACTAAGATGATAAATAAACATCCTCGGAAATATGAATGACGTCTAACATCTGCTATAAAAAGATCATAAGCTTAAGCTTATGTAACAATGTATGCAATAAAAGAAAACATTTGGTCATGGCTCCTAAAAAGTATTAACAGAATAACGACAAACTTTTTGAGCTATGGTTGGTTACCACTAAACCAAATCCAAGGTGTTTAAAAGTGTCTCTTAGAGGGTGTTTGGGACAGCATCTCGAAGCTTAATATCTGATTATTGTGTAGCAAGATAATCAACATAAAGTATTCGGCAAACCATTTAATGAAAGTGCTTATCCGCGTTTTCTAAGAGAAAAAACACGCTTCTAAATTCAATTTGCAAACACATAATCTATATAACAATCACAATCCCAGACACCCTTTAACCAACATATTTAAAGTTGAGATTCCATATGGAACAAAAATGTACCTAGTAGGATTACTATTAAGGGTAATCGACTATGCGTGTGAGTTTGGCGTTATAAAAAATTATAAAGAAAAGTACACCTAACCCCACAATTATTTAGATCAAATGCATGTCCAAATCAATCACTAGCTAATTACACTACAACACTAATTTTACACAAATCAAATAAACCCAACTACAAAAACAGCTAATTTCACTAATAAGATCAAGATCAGATCATATCAGGCTATCAAACCAATATTGAAAATTAAAAAAGATCTGACCTTGCCATCAATAATAAGCCAACAATCCTTAGTTTTGTTGTGCTTAGAGATATCATCAAATAGGAAATTCTTGGGATCTGATGCCATTGATGATATCCTTTTCTGCTACTACTGCAAAAACAAAGTCAAAAAGTGGATCTTTATTATAAAATCAAAGAAAAAAAAAGGGATTTTTATTTTAAAGTAGTATAAAAAAGAAGGCTTACGAGAGAGAGAGAGAAGATATAATGGTATGCCGGCTTAAAGAAAAGATGTGTTTTTAGCTACCTGTACATCTTGGACTTCAATGTACCCTTATCTTGACTACCTTTTTTTTTTTCCCTAGTTAAATTACTAGATTGACCTTTTGTGATTATTGTAATTAGAAATGCTACATATATATAGAAAATTTACAAAAGATTTTAAAAAAAAAATGTGATATGCATTTATAGGAAAATGAGAATTTAAAAGTAAGAGAGATGATTGTCTAAAATGATTTTTATTTATGACAAGTTATTTTGTGAAAGTTTTTGTATAAATATTGTATGGATATAAAAAATTTCTATTGTACTAGTTTTTAACCGTGCATAGTTAAATAAGTTAAGTATTTGTTTCTACTAACATAGTTACAATACTTGTTCAAGTGCGAGTTTATTTATAATTTTTTTTATTATGTATATTTTGTATAAATTTTTGTTGGACAAACTATATTACTTTGTTTAATTGACATCATATTGGTCTTGATGTTTTTAAAATCTAACTATTGATAATTTGATATCATGTTCTAGATATTATCCATGTTTAATGGCACGTAATTACCTTTGAAAAAACAATTTTCAAGATATCGTTATTTAAACTTTAAAGTGGAGTTACATGCATCGTTGTCATATGTACAATATCGTGTATTTATTTTTTAAATTTTTTTTAGGCTACCTAGGTTTTTGACTCGACATTGCGAGCCGACTAATCTCAGGGCGACTACCCTTTTGGATAGCCCTAAGTTGGCGCAGGTGAACCTCTGTGGCCACCCCCAAATGTACACACCTAGTGAGGTTTGAACCCTTGACCTCTTGTTTGAGAGTCAAGGACCTTACAACTAGGTTATTTGATAGTGATTTATCATGTATGTAGTATTTATTTTCATCTCACAGTAACCCGTAGGGTTGTGTCTTCTTTTTTATTTTTATATTCATCTCACAGTAAATCATAAAAGTTAACCTTCATTTTAATAATCACCATGTTGATATTCTCATAGACAATGGTGGTACTCATAATTTCCTAGATACTGCAACTACTAAGAAAATGAGTTGCAAAATGAAGAGTAGTTATCCTTTGCAAATTGCAGTAATTGGGGGTCATTTCTTATTAGTACTCAAGAGTGTTAAGAGTTTACTTTGGAAATTCTAAGGAGAGACTTTTAAAGTAGATGTGATGTCAGTTCCTTTGGGAGGTTATGAAATGGCTTTGGGGGTGCAATGGTTGTCTACATTGGGAGACGTGTTGTGTAATTTCTTGCGGTTAAGGATGTAATTTGTTTATGAAGGGAGGAAAGTAGCAATAAGGGGATCCTTACAACCTACATTGCAATGGTTGGATGAAACACAACTTAAAAAGGAGTTAACTCGCCATAAGGCACAACTTTCCTCTATAGTGTTATGTGTTTATCGATATGCCTTGTTCAATGCTGAGTTAATGAAAACATGTATGATTACTAACTATGAAAGCAGTCATGTACCTGATTCTTTAGCTCTATAGTTGAAAGAATACGTTGAGGTGTTTGATTTACCAAAATGCTTGCCACCTAAAAGGAAACATAGCCATATAATTTCTTTGAAAGTTAATACACCACCTGCTAATATTAGGCCATATAGCCACCCTCTTACACAAAAAGATGCCATTGAGTCCATGTTTAAAGAATTATTGGATACAGGTGAATAAGGAGTAGCCACAGTCCTTTTTCCTCTTCAATTGTTTTGGTTAAAAAGAAAGATGGATCATGGAGGATGTGTGTTGACTATAGAGAGATAAACAAACACACCATTAAAGATAAATCTCCTATTCTTATAATAGAGGAGTTGGTTGATGAGATGTTCGGTGCTAAGGTGTACTATAATCTTGATTTAAGGTCAAGGTATCATCAAATTAGGATGTTTGAGGGTTACATTTAGAAAATAACATTCATAACACATCAAGGCCACTATGAGGTCTTAGTTATGCATTTTGGTTTAACTAATGCTCCCTTAATATTTCAAGCTCGTATGAATGAAGTTTTTGCTCAATACCTAAAAAAATATGTTGGCGTTTTTTAGATGACATATTGATATATATCATCGATATGGCAGATCATGTGTAATATTTAAACGAGGTCCTAAATACTATGCAGTCTCATCCGTTGTTTGCTAAAATAAGTAAGTGCGTGTTTGGGACAACACAAGTAGAGTATAATGGGCATGTTATTTCTAGTGAGGGAGTGGCCACTTGTGACAGCCTGAGAATTTCCGTTCAATAAGTTAGCCGTTTCCGTGTAGTAATTTGAATTTTTAAATGTTTCGTTTAGCTTTACCGTTTAACCGGGAAGTTGTTTTGTTATTATCTGAGAATCGTCTCCGGGAGCGAACCGGGACACCAAACGTTGTAGTATTTTGGCAATATCCGCGTTTTTATGTTTTTTAAGCAATATTTAAAATTTTGTAATTTTTTGTGATACCGTTACTCGATTCGTTACTTACGTGCTTCGCATTTAATTTATACTTATACATGTGCATGCAAAGTCTTGGAAATTAATTCACAAAGAGCACTAGTGATCCTAGAAAGTGGGAAAATATTTTTGGTCCCCCTTTTTGCTTGTTCATAACCAATTGCATTTATACATGCATGCATAGGATTCATTTTTGAATTTTGCTACAAGTTAACTAGTCAAACCAACTTCCTACGTAAGGGCTTGCACCATGTCCTTGCTAAACTCCCATTTGAGGATCAAATTGGTCCCCTTGTGCCTTGTCCTCTCCTAACCCATGGCACACACTAGTGTGTGTGTGTGTGTGTATGTGTGATTTTGTTGATATAACTTTCACTTCTCATCTCACTTCATTTTCATTCTTACATTCTCTTGTGTTTTCTCTCTCAAAAACACACATACAACTTCTTTCTCTTCCTCTCTTTTCCAAAACCCCTAGCACACACAAACCTATTCATTTTTAATCTTTGATCATCCACTTGAAGATATATTGTTCGTGTTGATTGTTAGTTCATCCGGGTAATTTGTAAAACAACGTTTAGGTTGTTTTTGATTTCTAATCCACATTTCGTCGTGTTTCTTTGTAAGTCGTCTTTATTTTTATAAATAAGTTGTACTTTTGCATTCGTATGATCATCCTGAACAAGGTGAACAAAGCGGATCGTTGTGAAAATGATTATCTAGTTTCTATAAAACTACAAGTCTCAAAGTTTAATATTTTTCTTTATAAATGGAAGAAAATAAAAAGTAGTTGTACTTTTGCATTTAAAAGTTCATTATGAATATGTTGATATATATATTGCTATTGCTACGGCTATATCGTTTACTTAAAGATTTATCGTATGTTGAGTTAAATATCATTGGCGAAAAGATTAAGTAGATGTTGGATTTGTTGTAAGCGTAAGTTGAATGTCGAAGAGGTTTAGGTTTAGAATGGATTTGTTGCAATATTTGAGGTGTTGTCGAAAATATATCAGATATACTTGCGAGTCAATAAAAGGATGTACTTTGTAAAATAGATAGTTCCACGAGTCGAGGTTAATAAAAATAGAAAGTCTATATTTTTAGAAAGGTCATGCCGAAATTTCGTAAACCTTATAAAAGCGTCGAAAATATATTTTTATTATCAAACTTATGATAAAATGTAGAAAAACATAAGTGTCGAGTTTAGGTCAACATTTTTAGTTATCGAGTCAACGTTGATGTGTCGGGACACTAAAAGATGAAATACACTAAAGGACAAAATACACTAAAAGATGAAATTCACTAAAAGATGAAATACACTAAAAGACGAAATACACTAAGAGACGAAATACACTAAGAGATGAAATACGCTAAAAGACAAAATACACTAAAGGACAAAATACACTAAAAGACGAAATACATTAAAAGACGAAATGAACTAAAAGACGAAATACACTAAAAGATGAAATACACTAAAAGACAAAATACACTAAAAGGCAAAATAATTTCTAAGATGTTTTTTAAAGTGGACGAGACTTTGTCCCAAAACTGAATAACATTTGAAAGAAGGTTATAAAAGGGATACCCCGTGTCTACACGTGCTCGATGATCAGTTTTTTGCGTTTAAGCTATTCGATGTACATCATTCTTAAACGACGACCTATATATAGGTTTTCGCAATAACGCGAGATTCAATTTTCACTTGATTTGATTCCATATTGCATCCACAACCCCGAATACGGTAGGAGTTACAAGCCCCACTCCTTATACTCGTATTGAATAAATGTTTTTAATAACTTGGGGAGAGAAACATAGCTTGATTTTAAACTGGACACAAGTAACTTTTGCCGAGAGATTTTCCCTGTTTACGTGTTGCCTAAGTAGCGTTTAGACCACTACTGCCCCACTTATCATGAACCGTCAATCTCTTGACTGGAGGACCGGTCGAGGGAGCGCGAGTGTTATAAATAGATCTATTGGGACTAATTATCCCTATCCGGGTGAGTAGCGCTCACTACTCATGCGGTGCCCGATAAACGGATATATACCATGTCGAACTTAAGAAGGTAGTCTTGGTCAGTTACCTCGGGGGCTTGTTTCAACCTAGCAATATACTATGCTATAAACGTAATTAGCTTCGGTGTCATGAGCTTAGCGCAACGTAAATACCTTTTTATGTGAAGTTGTATCTGTTATAACTGTCGCATACGTGTTGATATCTTGTGGTCCACTGTAACATCGTTTGAACTAAACCTATGAATTCACTCAACTTTATGTTGACGTTTTAAGCATGTTTTTCTCAGGTGCTTAGCATGGATGCTGTTGATTGACTTATGTGAAGTCTATTTGCCTGTACCGGTTTACCAAGATTTATCTATGTCTTTAAATACCGTTGTTGAACTTATTTAAGCTTCCGCATTTTAACTTTGAATCTTTTAAATTTAATCGATGTAAAACTTATTATTATTATTTTCAATTTATGCAACGGTGTTTATTTTCAAAACGTACCCTTAGAGGTCGTTCTTTATGCTTTGTACTTGAGATGCGAAATCAAGTCACGCCTCCGGACACGTGTTCCGTCTAAGCCCCGCTGGGTTGTGACAGTTTTGGTATCAAGAGCCAAGGTTATAGAGAACCAGGTAGTATAAACTAGGTCTGGACTATAACCAGTATGTGATCCTACGTGATTATGTGCCTTACGTGACCTTACATAGTACGTATACATAACTAAGTGCTACGTAAATAATATATACGTATTAAATACTAAGTATATCTAATATTTCTAAGTGTTTCTTATTTCATCCTATCATGACGTGCTCGATGACTCATTCATTCATTCATTTTGCATTCATCCAGTTACCCATTCACCCATTCATATTTTTGCATCAGCATGGTTAATATAAAGATGATTTATATGAACTTTTCTTGTGCAATGTTATGGCTATTTCATTGATCTCGATTTCTTTGGATTCATCAAAAGGAAGCGTGGGGACACCTGCTGGACAGAGTTGATATTTCTTGTCGTACTATCCCTACTACTAGTCCAGGCACACACCAGTGATTACTCCACTGCTACTCAGACTGACACACCAATGAAAAAATACCCACAAAGACACCTATCATATCACCTACTATACCACCATCCCCTGACTATACACCAGCTTCTCCTGATTACTCACCTGCATCTGATTCAGAGTCTGATCCATCTGAGGATCCATCATCAGACCATATACCACCATTACCAGATATCTCACCATTTTTATCATCGGATGATGACCCCACAGACAGTGATACACCAGATACACCATCATCACCTACCCATGATACACCTTTCACTGAGATTACCGCTTCTACCCCAGAGATCACCTATCATACCTCGTCGTCGATTTTATGCATTCCTAGTACTAACAGCCTATTCCCCATGGTCGACCGTACCGCTACCATCTTAATGGGCCGGTACACATGATGACCGCAAGGAAGAGGGTTGGACCGTTACCCACTCATCGTCTTGCTGTGAGACATTCTGCCGATCATTCTTCTTCAGATTCATCATCAGAGGCATCATCAGATTTTCCTTCGGATGCTTCATCTGATCCTTCTTCGAGACACTCATTGTCAGATCATTCTTTACCTGATTTACCGAGTACTTCTGCGGGGCCGTCTCGCAAGAGACGTAGGTCCCTCATGACATCTGTACCTGCATTATCACCTGTATCCGGAGCTTTATCTCCTGTCCGTGCTGATTTGATACCATCTCCTAAGAGAGTTAGAGATTCTGGTTATTCGACAGATGTAGAGGTTGATCCTAGAGAGATTAGTTTGAGGGATGATGTTATTGTCAGGGTTAGTGATGAGCCTCATTTAGAGCAAGATAGTGATCCAGAGATTCAGGTAGAGATTGACGAGTGTTTTGCTACGCAGATGCTCCATAGGGGTAGAGGGAATGATTGCTGAGTTGTAGTTGAGCTATTGATCGAGATGAGACAGAGACGGGTGTGAGAGGCCCGGTTAAGGTCAGAGTTTTGAGGGTTACGCATCCTGTGATGCCAGAGATATTCCTAAGCCTGGCTCAGGAGGGATAGTAGAGGTTTTACGTATGAGACCATTGGGAGATTGGTTCAGAGGTTCCATGATCACCCTCATGCTATCCCCATCCACAATACAGGCCAATGAGGGAGTTCAGAGAGAGCAGGGACATAGGATGGTTGGGGTTGAGTCGGCAGTTATTGCTTTGACTGAGAGGATTGCTGAGTTGGAGAGGGATAACAGGAGGCTTAGAGGCACCACGAGTGTTAAGAGTCAGAGAGTTGACCGACTCCAGCGCATCATGTCACGTATGCGGAGAGAGTTGAGGCAGATGCGACGACTTTGATTTTATGATCGAGTAAGAGTTGGCAAACTTGAGGCGTGTGCTAGGAATCACATGGGCTACCGTCCTTAGAGATGCTCGTTAGTATTGCAGCATTGAGTAGTAGCGCTTAGTGATGACCGTAGTGTTAGAACTCGTATTTTCTGTATTTTGAAAGTTGAGAGTGTAATCAATAATTTTCAATGATATGAAATTGTATTTAACTAGATATGTGTCATGATTTAGATTACTTATGCTCTTGTGTCATGCATTATGGGATTTCCGTGAATATGTATTTTGATCGTGTATTTTCTAGGTGATTAACCATAAATTTTATTTAATACCATCAGTAATCCCGCATTACCTAGAACTCTCATCGAGTGTTATGTTGATATGTTGTAGGAAGATGCCTAGCACCCGATCTGGAACGTCCATGACTCGTGAGGAGTTTGAAGAATTGGTTACTCGCCGAGTAGCTGAAGAGATAGAGGCTCGTGAAGCCGCCAGGACCCTTGAACCCCTGAATGAGAATGGGATGAAGCTAAAGCGAGAACAAGGAAAAGGAAAATGGAGGAAATTAAAAGTTAGGGAGATGGAGGAAACGGAAATGAAACCAGAAATGGGAATCATGGATGAACAATAGAGGTTTCATCCAGTGGCTAGAGAGAGTGCACTTTCAAGTACTTCTTGAAGTGCAACCACATAATTTCTCAGGAACTGAAGGCGTTGTCGGATTGACCGGCTGTTGAGAAAATGGAGACTGTGGTCAATATAAATTGCCATCAAGTATCAAGTGAAATATGCTACATGCACACTACAGGACAGTGCTTTGACCTGGTGGAACTCTCATAAGAGAACCATTGGTGTTGAGGCGGCATATGCCATGAATTGGGTTGAACTAATGAAGTTGATGACAGAAGTGTACTGTCCAAGGAATGAAATCCAGAAGATGGAGACTGAATTGTGGAATCTGACCGTGAAAGGAAACGACTTGACTGCTTACACTCAAAGGTTTCAGGAGTTGATTTTGTTATGTACTAGGATGGTCCCTGAAGAAGAAGACAGATTGAAAGGTTATAGAGTGTTTTACGGACAACATTCAAGGGAATGTGATTGCTGCAAATCCAGCCAGACTCCAGGATGCTATACGCATTGCTAACCAATTGATGGACAAGAAAGTCCAGGGTTATGCTGCAAGGAGTGCTGAGAATAAGAGGAGGATGGAGAGTAATCTAAGGGATAACCGTGGACAGCAACCGCCATTCAAGAGGCAAAATACTAGTGGGCAGAATGTAGCGGAGAGCTTATACGGATGGAACAACAAAAGAAAGGAAATGTTGGGCCACTACCCTACTGCAATAAGTGCAGGTTGCCACCATGAGGGTGTGTACAAATGAGTGAGAAAAATAATAAAAGAAGGTTGGACACAACTAGGGAAATTTTTGTAGGCTGCTATTGCTCCAAACCCTTAGAGGGCCCAGTTTGGAATCAGCAGGGTATTATTTGTTATGAGTGTGGAAGACCAGGACATTTCAGGAAGGATTGTCCTAAGATGAGAAATCAGAACCGTGGAAACCAGACAAGAAACAAGAATGGAAACAAGACTGGAAACCAGACTGGAGGTAACGAAACTACGGCGAGAGCTTACGCCATTGGTGGAGGAGGAACAAACCCTGATTCCAACGTTGTCACGGGTACGTTTCTTCTCAATAACTGTTATGCTTCTATGTTATTCGATTCGGGTGCCGATAGAAGTTTTGTGTCGACTACCTTTAGTGCTTTGCTTGATGTTACACCAACCACCTTTAGACACTATTATGCCATGAACTTGCTGATGGAAATTTCATAAACAAATATTATTCTGAGGAGGTTGCACGTTAGGGTTATTAGGTCATCCGTTCGACATAGATCTAATGCCCGTAGAACTTGGTAGTTTTGACGTCATCATTGGTATGGATTGGTTTTTTTTTTTTGGGGGGGGGCGAAAAATACCACGCGTTGATCATTTGTGATGAGAAGGTTGTTCGTATTCCTTATGGAAATGAGGTGTTGATAATCCTAGGTGATAGTTGCGACAGTGGAAGTAAGTTGAATATCATATCGTGCATGAAGACCAAAAAGTATATTGAGAAAGGATGTCAAGTTTATCTGGCACAAGTTACATCTAAGAAAGCTGAGGATAAGTCGGAGGAGAGGCGACTTGAGGACGTACCGATCGTACGGGAATTTCCGAAAGTCTTTCCAAAAGATTTTCCTGGGTTACCGCCTGCTCGACAAGTTGAATTTCAAATCGACTTAGTCTCTGGTGCTGCACCTGTAGCACGAGCACCATATCGATTAGCACCAGCCGAAATGCAAGAGTTGTCTACTCAGTTGCAAGAACTTTCTACAGAGGGTTTTATAAGACCGAGTTCCTCACCTTGGGGAAGCACCAGTTTTGATTGTCAAGAAGAAAGATGGTTCTATCCAGATGTGTATCGACTATCGTAAACTAACAAGCTTACTGTGAAGAACCGATACCCACTTCCGAGAATCGACAATTTGTTTGATCAACTGCAAGGGTCAAGAGTCTACTCTAAGATCGGGGGGGGGGGGGGGGGGGGGGGGGGGGGGGGGGGGGGGGGGGGGGGTCTTGAAGGATCTGGTTATCATCAAACTCAGATTCGCGAGGAAGACATTTCAAAGACAGCATTTAGGAACTCCTATGGTCACTACAGTTCCCAAGTAAATGCCGTTGGTTGACTAACGCACCGGCTATTTTCATGGACTTGATGAATAGGGGTGTGCAAACCATAACTGATAGAGTCGTTGATTGTATCAGTCGTATGATATTTGATCTACTCCAAAAGGCAGAAAGGAACATGAAGGACATCTACATTGATCTTGAATTTAAATGAAAGTAAGAAGAATTGTACGCCAAGTTCTCAAAGTGTGAGTTTTGGCTGTCGAAGGTACAATTTCTTGGTCACGTGATTGATAGTGAAGGCATTCACGTTGATCCCGCGAAGATTGAGGCAATCAAGGATTGGGCGTCACCCAAGACACCCACCGAGATTCGTCAATTCTTAGGTTTGGCCGGTTACTACCGACGATTTATCGAAGGCTTTTCAAAAATCGCTAGACCTATGACAAAGTTGACTCAGAAAAGCGTGAAGTTTGAATGGGGAGAAAAGGCAGAAGCTGCATTCCAGTTGTTGAAGCAAAAGTTGTGTAGTGCGCCAATTTTGGCTTTACCAGAGGGAAGTGAGAACTTCGTGGTATATTGCGATGCTTCGCATAAAGGGTTGGGCGCGGTTTTGATGCAGAGAGAGAAGGTCATAGCTTATGCATCCCGCCAACTCAAGGTTCACGAGAAGAACTATACCACACACGACCTAGAGCTTGGTGCAGTAGTGTTTGCCCTAAAAATGTGGAGACATTATCTGTATGGTACCAAGTGCGTTGTGTTCACCGATCATAAGAGTTTGCAACACATACTCGACCAGAAGGAACTGAATATGAGGCAAAGACGTTGGTTAGAATTGTTGAGCGACTACGACTGTGAGATTCGATATCATCCAGGAAAGGCGAACGTGGTGGCTGATGCCCTGAGTCAAAAGGAAAGAAGCAAGCCGCTACGAGTTCGAGCCTTGGTTATGACTATAGGGTTAAACCTTCCTAAGCAGATTTTGAGTGCTTAATCGGAAGCCAGAAAGGAAGAGAACTTCATCAACGAAGATTTGCGTGGCATGATTAACAAGTTAGAACCTCGCGCTGACGGAACGTTATGCTTAAACAATCGAAGTTGGATTCTGTGTCTTGGTGATTTGAGGGCCTTAATTATGCATGAGTCGCATAAGTCGAAGTATTCCATCCACCCGGGATCGGATAAGATGTACCAGGACTTGAAGAAGTTATATTGGTGGCCTAACATTAAAGAGAGGATTGCCACTTATGTCAGCAAGTGTTTAACATGTGCAAAGGTTAAGATAGAATATCAGAAACCATCTGGTTTGTTGGTTCAACCAGAGATCCCACAATGGAAATGGGAGAACATAACAATGGACTTTGTGACTAAACTGCCGAGGACAGCGGCTGGGCAAGACACGATTTGGGTAATCGTTGATCGTCTCACTAAATCTGCTCATTTCTTGCCTATGAGAGAAGATGACACGTTAGAAAAATTGACGAGACAATACTTGAAGGAAGTAGTCTCAAAGCATGGAGTGCCGGTTTCGATCATCTCTGATCGCGATGGAAAATTTACTTCACATTTTTGGAAGTCTCTACATAAAGCATTAGGTACTCGATTGGATATGAGTACAGCCTACCATCCAGAGACCGATGGTCAGAGTGAGAGAACCATTCAGACGTTAGAGGATATGTTACGTGCCTGTGTACTCGACTTTGGAAAAGGTTAGGATAAACACTTATCGTTGGTAGAATTTTCATATAACAACAGTTACCATACCAGCATTAAGGCTGCTCCGTTTGAGGCGTTGTATGGGCGCAAGTGTCGATCACCCATCTGCTGGGCTAAAGTTGGAGACAGTCAGCTCACTGGCCCAGAGATCATCCACGAGACAACCGAGAGAATAGTTCAAATCAAGAGCCATATCCAAGCCGCCCAGATCGCAAAAGAGCTATGCCGATGTAAGGCGAAACCTCGTTGAGTTTCAAGTAGGAGATAAGGTCCAATCCTGAAGTGTCTCCTTGGAAAGGATTGATACGTTTCGGCAAAACGGAAAGTCATGAACCCTTGTTATATTAGACCTTTTAAGATCATTGCCAAAGTAGGAACCGTTGCCTATCGTCTAGAACTTCCAGAGAAGTTGAGTAGAGTTCATAGTACGTTTCACGTCTCGAAATTAAAGAAATGCATGGCTGATGAACCACTTGCTATACCATTGGATGAGATCCAAGTGGACGACAAATTGAACTTCATCGAAGAACCTGTCGAGATTATGGACCGTGAGGTCAAGCGTCTGAAGCAGAGTCGTATTCCGATTGTCAAAGTACGCTGGAACTCCAAGAGAGGTCCTGAGTTCACCTGGGAGCGTGAAGACCAAATGCAAAAGAAATACCCGCATCTTTTCACCAACTCTGCACCCGCTGCAGAGGTTGCGTCCTAAGCTTTGAGGACAAAGCTTCTTTAACGGGGAAAGAATGTGACAACCCGAGAATTTCCGTTCAATAAGTTAGCCGTTTCCGTGTAGTAATTTGAATTTTTAAATGTTTCGTTTAGCTTTACCGTTTAACCGGGAAGTTGTTTCGTTATTATCTGAGAATCGTCTCCGGGAGCGAACCGGGACGCCAAACGTTTGTAGTACTTTGGCAATATCCGCGTTTTTTTGTTTTTAAGCAATATTTAAAATTTCGAAATTTTTTGTGACACCATTACTCGTTTCGTTACTTACATGCTTCGTATTTAATTTATACTTATACATGTGCATGCAAAGTCTTGGAAATTAATTCACAAAGAGCACTAGTGATCCTAGAAAGTGGGAAAAATTATTTTTGGTCCCCTCCTTGGCTTGTCATAACCGGTTACACATGATCATACATGCATGGGATCCTTTTTTTGAATTTTGCTACAAGTTAACAAGTATAACTAACACCCTACCAAAATGGCTAGTACAATGTCCTCCCATGCTCTCATTTGTAGATCAAAATGGTCCCCTTTGGTTCTTTTGTCTTGAGCTCGGCACACACACACACACTAGTGATGTGTGAAGTAAACATCTTGATATATATACTCCATTCTATGATCATTTTTTCATTCCATACACACACATAAAACTTTACTTCATCTTTCTTTTCTTTCCTCTCTTTTGCCGAACCAAACCACACACACAAACTCCATTTGTTTTTAATTTTTGATCATTCACTTGAAGATATATTGTTCGTGTTGATCGTTAGTTCATCCGGGTAATTTGTAAAACAACGTTTGGGTTGTTTTTGATTTCTAATCCACCTTTCGTCGTGCTTCTTTGTAAGTCATCTCTTATTTTTCATAAACAAGTTGTACTTTTGCATTCGTATGATCATCCCGAACAAGGTGTAGCAAACGATCGTTGTGAAAATTTATTAAACGAGTTTTCTATAAAACTACAAGTCTCAAAGTTTAATATTTTTCTTTAAAAATGGAAGAAAATAAAAAGTAGTTGTACTTTTGCATTTAAAAGTTCATTATGATTATGTTGAAATATAGTTATTGCTATTAGTACGGGCTATAATCTTTAACTTTATAAAGATTTATCCGTATGTTAGGTTTCAATATCGTTGCGAAAAGATTAAGTAGATGTTGGATTTTGTTGTAAGCCGTAAGTTTGAATGTCCGAAGAGGTTTTAGGTTTCAAACGGACTGTGTTGCAAATATTTGAGGTGTTGTCGAAAATATAATCGGATACTTGCGAGTCAAGAAAAAAGAAGATGTACTTTGTAAAATATATAGTTTCACGAGTCGAGATTGATAAAAAAAGGAAAGTCTATATTTTTTAGAAGGTCATGCCGAAATTTTCATAAACTTTATAAAAGCGTCGGAAAAACTATTTTAATATCAAACTTATGATAAAATGTGAGAAAAACGTAAGTGTCGATTTAGGTCAGATTTTAGTTATCGAGTCACGGTGATGGTCGGGACACTAAAAGACGAAATACACTAAAAGACAAAATACACTAAAGACGAAATTCACTAAAAGACGAAATACACTAAAAGACGAAATTCACTAAAAGACGAAATACACTAAAAGACAAAATACACTAAAATACGAAATACAACAAAAGATGAAATTCACTAAAAGACGAAATACACTAAAAGACGAAATACACTAAAAGATGAAATACACTAAAAGACGAAATATTTTCTAAGATGTTTTAAAGTGACGAGACTTGTCAAAACTTATAACTTTTGAAAGACTTATAAAAAGGGATACCCGTGTCTACTCATGCTCGGATGATCAGTTTTTGCGTTAAGCGTTATTCGTTGTACATCATTCTTAAACGACGACTATATGATAGGTTGTCGCTAGAACCGTGAGATTCATTTTCACTTGATTGATTCCTTTTGATCCACTACCCGTATAAGGTGAGTTCATAGCCCCACTCTTTTACTCGTTTTGAATAAATGTTTTATAACTTGGGGTGAGAAACATTGCTTGTTTTTAAAACTGGACACAAGTACTTTGCGTGAGATTTTCCCTGTTTACGTGTTGCCTAAGTAGCGTTTAGACCACTACTGCCCCACTTATCATGAACCGTCAATCTCTTGACTGGAGGACCGGTCGAGGGAGCGCGAGTGTTATAAATAGATCTATTGGGACTAATTATCCCTATCCGGGTGAGTAGCGCTCACTACCCACGGGGTGCCCGATAAACGGATATATACCATGTCGAACTTAAGAAGGTAGTCTTGGTCAGTTACCTCGGGGGCTTGTTTCAACCTAGCAATGTACTGCTATAAACGTAATTAGCTTCGGTGTCATGAGCTTAGCGCAACGTAAATACCTTTTTATGTGAAGTTGTATTTGTTATAACTGTCGCATACGTGTTGATATCTTGTGGTCCACTGTAACATCGTTTGAACTAAACCTATGAATTCACTCAACTTTATGTTGACGTTTTAAGCATGTTTTTCTCCGGTGCTTAGCATGGATGTTGTTGATTGACTTATGTGGAGTCTATTTGCCTGTACTGGTTTACTAGAGATTTATCTATGTCTTTAAATACCGTTGTAGAACTTATTTAAGCTTCCGCATTTTAACTTTGAATCTTTTAAATTTAATCGATGTAAAACTTATTATTATTATTTTCAATCTATGCAATGGTGTTTATTTTCAAAACGTACCCTTAGAGGTCGTTCTTTATGTTTTGTACTTGAGATGCTCAATCAAGTCACGCCTCTGGACACGTGTTCCGTCCAGGCCCCGTCTGGGGGTGTGACATTTAATTTAAATTAGTTTATGGTTAAATTGGTTTCTAAAAGTGTTGCCGCTTGTTTATGCGGGTGTTTGGCAATACTTACTTTTTCTGACTTCTTTTGTAATGAGCCTCAAAAATAGGTATGTGTTATATTACTCGTGTCTAATTAGCTGATAGGCCACAAGATAAGTTGAAACAAAATTCACTTAAGTTGTGGTCATAAGTTGTGTACAATAAGTTGCACTATTATGTGTTACTTTAGGGGGTTATTTTAATTGGTTTATGGTTAAATTGGTTTCTAAAAGTGTTGTCGTTTGTTTATGTGGGTGTTTGGTAATACTTACTTTTTCTGCCGCAATATAGGTTGAAACAAATTACAAATTTACGAGATGGATTGCTATCCAAAGTGATGTAATTGCAAGTACTGTCAAAACAAATATGCAGAGTCTTGTTCATTAGTGTTCATCATAGGATACCACATTATTATGTTATGTCTAATGTGTTTGAAATAAACTATATTCAAATTGTTTGATTTCTGATAACTTTAATTACTCTACCTCTATAAATCTATGAAGGTTAAAAATTTACGTGTGTCATGGAGACACTCAATGTAGTTCAAACCAAGAAGGTATTCAAGACATTATCTATTAATGGATTGGGATGAATTCCATTATGTCTTGATTAAAGTTCTAAAATTTGTTAATATCTTATGAAGCATATTATTAACAAGCTAGAGAGGAGAACTATAAAATCTATTTTGTTGTCCCAATTAAGAACAATTTATTGTTGCTTAAATACTTGGTATTTAGAGAATTATCTCTACTTACAAAAGTAAGTAGGAGCATCTATAGATCTTGAAGATATTCAAGTACAAAATACATAACCTTCTGAATTCACTTGCTGATGTCATACTAAGGTTAAAACATGAAAATGTTGAACCAAAGTATAATGTAACTCTCATTCATAAATACGTAAGGATGCCTCATCAATAGAGTGATATTTTGATATCAATGCTGAGGAATATTAGTTAAAGGGTCATAATAAACCTGTTAACTAATAAGATGAATTATCACATCTTGTATCTGATAAATATCTTAGAAACATGAATGAAAAGATGCAGTCCTTAAAAGACAAATCAATGTTGTGAGCTTGATTGATCTTTTACCAAAGAGTTAAACTAAAAGGTTATAATGAGTTTCTTTTGAAGAAAGACTCATAAGGACAAAATTGTATACACATTAATGCCGGGTGGATGACAAGAGTTTTTAATCTTACTCATGCAATTGACTGTGATTAAATCTTTCTTTTCTACATGCATTAATTATATAAAGATAACTAATTGTCATACAGGTGTCCTTCAATCTGTCATATGGCGAATTAAGGATCAGAACTCTTTCCTTAATGATTACCTTGCGAGGATGATGTGTAATCAAAAGGGTTATGAGTTTATATTTGTAATATAACAATTAACTTTTATAACTATTTTCTTTATGATTAGTTTTGCGAGGACGGTGTGTAATAAAAAAAGGGTTATAAGTATATATAATCTATATAATGTATACAAGATAAAAGAATCCAAGTGTGGATTAGATCATGCATCTAGGAGCTGAGACCTTAAGTTTAATCACAATATGTTTTTTGATTAAATTAAGATAACTCCTGAAGTGGGAGCACTGTGTTTTTTCCATAAAATTCATATGTTGTGTAACATATTGAAAGCACCATTTCATCTAAGCTAGATGTTAATCCTTAAGATTGGAATGAAACTTCACTTGGGAATAAATGTTTAATGTAATACACATATGCGGAAATTAAGTCCTAACACAATGTAATATATCATTGAAGGAAGTTTTAAATGATGTATTTCACTTGAGATAATTTAATACATGGATAGAAACCTTGTGTTCTTTACTAAGGATTCATCATGTATATATTATATTATGTATGAGACTGGTTGATACTTTTTCACAAGAGAGCAGGATGAGCTAACAACAACAGTATCTAATTGAGAGTGTTTAGATGATTTCTAATTAAGAGTAATTTAGATGATTGTTAAAATAAATATTTACGAATTATATAAGGCCAATAGGCCTCGTTGGTATCAACATTCTTGCAGCAGCCAACGTCTAATATTTTTATAAGAAATACAATTAATACAAGTGTTCAACACATATTGCATAAGTTAATCATGTAATCTACTAAAGAATATAATACCTAAAGATTAATATCGATGTAGGCAAGTATTATAGGTTGCGGTTCCATATCTATTAGAACCATAGAAAGATGACCTTTAATTGTAGTGCCACGAAGCTTACAAAGCTCATATAGAAGAGTTTTAAGCATATGCAAGTCATTTGCTCTTGCTCCCACTCTATAAGTTTGCTTAGAAGAAGACCCACGTCTTTATGAAATTCTAAATCCATATATATATATATATATATATACATGGTTGGTCCTTTATTAAATAGATTTGTTTACAAATCTAATGCATACAGATAAAATGCTTCTGGGTGATTACATATTGATAAGTTAATTACTAATTTACTTAAATCATTTCAACTTTAAAAAGCTACATTTGAGTTATATTGAATGTCATAAGCTTATAAACTACTTTTCGAACAAATATATTTTACGTATGAAACATAAGCGTCATGTTTATAATTGTTTTTGTTTAATAAATATAATCGTATCATTAGATAAAGAACCAGTTATGTAATAAACTGAGTTAGTCTCATGAGAATCACAAGACGTTTTTGGTGTATAGTTTGGTCATGCATACGAAAAAGATGACCTTCATGGCAGTGCTTTTATAAAACTTACTTTCCTAGTCTCTATGTTGTGTAGATCATAAAATAAGCTCTTAATGTTTTATTACAAT
>BQNB010030098.1:44808-55183 GCA_026074375.1 Tanacetum coccineum
TTAAGAACACATCCGACCTTATCATAGCACAATCAGACTCGAATCACCCTTATTCCTTTTTATGACAGAAGCACATAAGCACTCGAATATTTGATTTGAAGAAATAAGAGACGTCTTCAAGATCTCGATATTGAGGTCTCGGGTAGGTTTTGTAATGTGTTCTTTAATCGAAACAAAGAAATAACTATAACCCAATTGTTATAAGTTATTCTTGAATTTCGAAAATTGAAAGGGGCTTTTTACCCTTCACCAAGATCTGTGATGATTTTTGTACAAACCCAAAGAGTCTCCAAAAGATTTCTAATATAGGTTGGCAAAATCTGAGATCATTTTTAATCCTTTAAATATTTTTGTGTCATGTTGTATAGAGATGGAGTGGTGTTGTGATGTGATGATGGGTTATAGGATTAGTTGATGGATTTGTTTTTGTGATGTGGTTGTATGTTGATGGTTTGAGTGTGTCCATCTTTCAATCTTCATTTTTGTACAACCATGACTCGTTGTGGTCTCATTGAGTTAGACACGAGTCAACTCGGTAATTACCGAGTTGGCCCGGTCTAGTTTAGATCTGCTCTAACTAGATTCTATCTAGTTCGGCTGTCAAGGGTTAGACTCGTTCGGTCCATGATGACTATGACTCGTTCGGTCCACATAGTCTATGACTTGATCGGTCCACAAAGTGTGAAACTCGTTCGGTTCACACTATGTAAAACTCATTCGATCCACCGTGTACAACTCGTTCGGTCCTCTTGGTTTGAAATGGTTCGACCCTCAAAAAATCTTCTCGTTCGATCCACATCAAAACAACTCGTTCGGTCCTCTTGGTTTGAACTGGTTCGACCCTCAAAAAAAATCTTCTCGTTCGGGTGTGCTCGTTCGACTGTCACTTTTGTCCTTCGAGTCTACTTGTTATTTTGTCATCTTTGAGATAACAAATAAAACAGGTTGTCCTTGTACTTACACAAGAAAATTTTGAGACACAAAAAAAACAACGAACATGTGAGTAAGACCAACAAAACAAATGGACCATATATAAAATAAAAGACTGTTATACAACAGTTTTATAAAAAAAATTGTGCACTTTTTGACCAGAAACACACCAATGAAATAAGCTTAAAAATAAGCGCAAAATCACGAGATCCAACAATCACAAATAAGTGACAGATTTGAGACTAATTCGAGACCAACCGGACACAAATAAAAATCGACCCAAGAGTATGTTGCCATGGCTCTTGATACCAATTGAAGAATACTAGTAATCTTAAGATCAAACCAAGAACACGAGTGAGATGTGAGTTGTGATGTCAGAGAGAGATTGGATGGAAAATGAATGAATTGTATAAATGGAATATGGAAAAATGGAATGACCAACCCTCTCCAAGACTAGGATAGGGACTTATATACTACTATGGAGGCGGCCGGCTATGGGCTTAGTTGGGCCTCCCATGGGCCTTGGGCCGGACTAGATTACTAATCTAATCATTATACTAACTACGAGCTAAGACCTGTTACAACTTGGAAGTGACCGACACTTTTCGTGTTTCTAACACTTATTAAGTTTCATAAAAGTCCAAACAGTTAATTATATGTAAAAAGTCTTAATAAAGTCTTTGTGCTCTTTTGTTTTTTTTCCAGTTTATTTGCATTTGCTTATCTCCTAGTTTCTAGTGCTTATTAGGTTTAGATATTAATCTGTTTTAGCTTATTAAGTTCTCTTTTTGCTTTTTTAGTCAATTGAATACCAATCAGTTTTAATGTTTAAGCTTGTCAGTTTTTTAGCCAAACTGTCATCTTTAAGTAGCTTGTTCTAGCTTATTTTTAAGTTTTGCCAAAAAGTTCTTTTATTAAAGCTTCTTTATTTTGCTTATTATTTAGCTTTTCAAAAAGAAAATATAAAAAAATGTTTTATTAAAAAGGGTGGTCACAGGTTTTGAACCTGTGACCTCCCCTTCACAACATACACACACAACCACTATGCCCTAAGGTCTTTTTCATAAGACCCTTTCACCATTTATTACTTATGCACGTTTTTAGGTTTTAGCTTATGGAGCTTATTCGAATTTTAGCAGCTTATAGGTTAGAGCTTATTGTTCCGTTTTTCTTTACAAACCTTCTTTTTTGCTTAAAGTAATTTTAGGATTTTTCTCAAATTTCTATAAAATAGTTTAATATTTTTAATTAATTTTCTAGTATTATTTAGTTATAAAAATAGTTTTAAATAGTTTAAAAAGTCCAAAAAAATATTTTCTGTCTTTTAAAAATTATTTTAAGTCATTTAACTTAGGAAATTTTCAATTTGAGTTTTTAGAGTTTTAATTTGTCCCATTTAGTTATTTAGTCGCGTTTTATTATTAAGTAGACGTTTTTAGATTTAAATGTTTAATTCCATTCACCTCTCACCGAGGAGAACGATACCCGTGTTGATTACTTATTATACTTTTCTAAGAATAATTTGTATGATACTTAGCTTACGTATATTAGCGATTTTTACGGGAGTGTTCATGTTAGAGCCTTGAAAATCCTTTCCCTGTGAAAATTTTCATTTTATTTTATATAAAAATACAAAAATATTTTACACTTCTATTCTTATTTTCTTTTATTTTAATATTAAAAATAACCGTTTGTTAATTGTCAAATCGGCTCATCTTTAGTTAACAAACTATAAGAGAGGTATAAGGAGGGTTGATCCTACGAACTTCGACCCGAAAGAAGAAGGTTTTTAAAAAGCTTTGCGCTTACCCGCTCCTCCGCTTCTTTGTACGTTTTCTAGAGAGCTACTATGCACCTTTGACTATCGGTCCTAAAAATATTTTTCTTTCATAAAAATCTAAAAATAATATTCTTATCCTCCTATTTGTTTAATTATAATGTCATCATACAACCGACGTGGTTGTTTCAAGTGTGGAGGTCCATTTGGCGGTTTATTTTGTCGACAGTGTACTTGTGTGCGGTGTAGAAGAAATTATAAGGATGAAGTTTGTTCTATATGCTGTGTTAAAGCTGGAAATTCATTCGTCAATGATCCAAATCTGAATTCTTTCAATGATTCTCCAAACTTTTCCAACCACTCTCCATAACCCCAGATGTATTCTTGTGAGTTGTGTGGAAACGATGCTCATTATGGTTACGATTGTCCACCACAAGTCTCGCTTGTTTATGAGCTAGAACTGCGTTACAATCAAAACTTTGATAATTTTCCACAAACTTCACCTAATTTTCAACAACAATTTCTTTGTTGTACCCGTTGTGGGGGTCCTCATGAGACTTTTCAATGTCAACAACTGAAATTCTATGAGCCTAATTTTTTCTATAATTCTAATTCTTCCGGTTTTGACCAATATCAACCCCTGCAATATTTCGTCAATCATCAACCTCCTCAAGAAAAAAGTATGGCGGAATTGCTTCTTGAAGTGAAACTTCCTTAAGCTTTGCAAGCTCTTTGTGAAAAGTTAAATAAATACGTTCAAGAAAAGCAGGAAGAAAAGAATATTGCAGAAGAGCAGGCGGCTAAAGTTAGTTCTCAATATTGGAAGCCTCCTATTTACTACGATGATGATGATAATGACGAGAAGTATTATATTCAAGTGAGTGAATTTTATAAGAATTCCCCTATTACAATCACACTCGTCTTACCGACCGTGGAGGCCGAGGACTCTCTAAGTATGGGGGACGAGCATCTTAGCATTATTCCTGAAAAGGAATCGGACAAAGTAATAAAGTCTAGTTTTGAGAATCTTGTCCCAATCCCAAGTGAGTCCAAGGATTTAACCAATTACGAAAGTGAGTGTGATATGCCCGTTTGTGATGATTCTTCTTCTAAGAATGAGGGTTTAGATGATATCGTTTCTATTCCATTGGGAAAAGAAATTGTAGATGCCATACCCGATTCAGTACAATCTTTGCTTAATCGTGCTAATTCGATAATTTTTCTTATCGAGGAGTTCGCCGGTGAACTCGCTCTTATCGATCCAATTCCATCGGGAATTGTTGAAGCCGATTTTAATCCGAAAGAAGATATTCATCTAATTGAAATTTTTTTGAATGATGATTCACCTCCTCACTCTCCGGTAGAACTTAATTATGAGATTCCTAATGCTATTATCAAATCTTTCTCCCAATCTCCTATCCCCATCGAGGATAGTGACTCTCTTATGGAGGAGATCGATATATTTCTTGCTCCGGGTGACTTGATACCACCGTGTATTGAGAATGACGACTATGACTCGGAGGGGATGTTCTTTTTCTTAAAGAATTACTTAACGATGATTCTATTTCCCTTTCTGAGTATGAATCATTTCACGTTGATTTTTATAATGTTCCATCATCTCCTCGTCCTCTTGAAAAACCTCCAGATGATGATGTTTACTTTGATATTGCAAAAGTGGTGGATGATATTTCTGATAATTCGACAAGAGAACTTTATGTTCATGTGCCTAATGTTTTACCCACCCTTTATCCAGTGTTTAACACTTTGCTTCCATTTTCATCCAAAAATGAAGACAAAGTTTTTAATCCTGGAATTCTCATTTCAAAAGAGGAGAAATCTCCTCATCTTCTATCTCATCGGGGCTTTAAAGTTTTTCAGCTTATTAATGATTCTGAAAGCCCGATGATGATCTATGGAGGGACATTCTCTCTTGAATTTCCTTATATCCATTCTAATCATCCTTGACCAAAATCAAGTCATGGGAGATGGTCAGGCTCAATACTCGTTAACAAAAATAAGCGCTTCTCCGGGAGGCAACCCGTGTCTTTCTATTACTAATAAGTGATACATGAGGAGGCTCGCCTCCTTTCCATTTTCTCGTGTTTTGGTTACTTGTGTTTGTTTTGTCAGGATTGCCCGAATTTTGAAGACTCTCGTGCTCGTCGTTTTGTCCTTCGTTCACTCGAGCTTCAAATCCTTAGCATGCTTATCTCGGAAATCCAATATCCTAGATTTTATCGACTAACGTTTATCTATTAGCATACTTAATAAACGGCTTTAGATTTATGTAGAGACCCTTCTTAAAACTGAGGACAATGTCACTTCTAGTAGGGGGGGAATCTATAGATTTGATCGTAACCTGCAGTCTTGTTTTCAGAAATACCCATTTAAACACCCTAAATATAACTTGTGATTTTAAAGCAAAAATTAATAAACAAATCCAAAAATAAAGATAATATGGTCAAAATGTTCGATCTGGGTTCCAGCTGGTGTAGAATACAGAAATAAATTTTGACCTCATCAAATGCGTGTTGAGCTCTATTTTGTCCCTTAACCGTTATAATAACTTTAGCTCTTCATTAATTCTATAACAAAGAAGTTTTTAAAATGCTATTAAGCATAACCAAGCATATTTTGCAAGTTCATTAAATACTTTTAAATATGCAAGCTAGACACAGTTGACTAAGTCCAATTTCGCGGATCTTTTCATTAAAGATTTTAAAATATGCGAAGAACCAGAAAGTGATAGAGATTAATTATGAGTTATATGCTACACAAAAATAGTTGGATATCTTACAAGCTCATAAGTGTAATGTGTAGCTTTTTCTCCCATAAGCTCTTAACCGGACTAAAATTAGTGCTCTTTTCGGAAATTAAACTTAATCAACAATTTTTGAATTTTAAGCTTTATTAATGTAATCACATTAATTTATTTAGTCTTAGTTCAGCTATATACTTAAATTTTCTAAAAAGAAATTTTTCTATATACCGCGTAATACATGTTGCAAAAAAAATGAAAAAAATGAATGATGATGAAATAATAATAAAGGTTAAATACACAAAAAAGTTACTAAAGTTTGGCCAAATGTTCACTTAAGTTACTATTGTTTTTTTGGTTAAAAATAGGGTTACCTCAAGTTTGAGGCTAAGTATGACGGTTGACTTTTTTTCAAGGTCTGCAAGCCAAATTTTGTTAAAGGTTCACTAACGCCAAATAATAAACCCGTATCACGTGAGTAACGTCGAGAGTAAACTGTTTTAAAAGTTCAGTAACCCAATAAAAAACCCTTAAACTTGAGAAGAAACTATTTGTAACTCGAAAAAACAAATAGTACTTAGTGAACATTTTGGCCAAACTTTAGTAACAATTTTAGTGTAATTAACCCTTAATAATAAGTACAATAAATACCTTGCCAGATTACTGCCTCTTGCCGGCTCACACCCGATGTGGCATTCTTCAGATAAGGTGGGTGTCGATACCAAGAAATAAGACCACTACTTCGTAGCCGGCTCTCAACCGATGTGGTATCCGTTAAAGGTAGAGTAATATATTATCCATTACAGCAAAATAGAAAAACAAAATTTAAAAATTAAAAAAATAAATATATAGTTGTTGAATAAAAAATTAAAATCTCTTTTTCTAAAATTTAAATTATATATTGAACTAAAGAACTAATTGCTTTAGTTGTAGTTTTCTATGTAACAACGGTAAGCGATCCGCACGAGGTTTTGAGAAAACCCGAAGGCCTGTGGTGATCTCGATACTAGTCCTCGTGAGTGTCAAAATCTTGGTCACTTAACCGCAGGTTTTGGATTTGGCCAAGACGAAGTCGCTACATGGGATGATTCTCGCCTTCCTACATAACATTATCATGGGTGGAACGTGAAGCATAGAAATATTGCAACTTTCTTAAAATGTTGATCCATGGTTGAAATATGAAATGATCACACTCACATAATATATAATAATTGTCGAGAGTGAAAAGTTTACAAGTTACAAATATGAGTAGTGTTAGCATCTTATCTTGTATTTAACGGTGATTTCATTTTTAAGCTTGGTTTGGGGCAAATAAAAAATCGGGACGATGAATTTATCCTTTGGACATCTATAGATTATTCTATAGGCGCTTCTTGTTCTATGACCCTAAAAGTTATGAAAATAACGAAAGTCTAAACATTTTAGTTAGATTGCTTAAAAGAAAATTAGAAAAAGTATAAAAAAAGAGAAAAAGGAAAAAAAATAAAAATAGGTGTGTAAATAAATGGTAAAATAGGGCATTTAAAACTATTAATTTCTTAATCCCCTTAGATGAGCACTTAGCTACTTTCCGAGGTGATTAATTTAGGGGGATTGTAATTATTGGTTTTTAGCGTGTATTTATATCATTACGTGAGGACACGACAATAGTTTAGTATGGGGGATTTTGGTATGTGCTTAAATACACATACCTTTTACCTAATAAAACAAGCTACAAAAACCAATAAAGACCAAAATTACAAAAAAATGCATTGTATATTTGTATCTCGTGAACTGTGTCTTGCAGGTATAGATATATCACAAAAAGGACAAAAACAAAAGCAAAGCAGACAAAACCGAGCACAGGAATAGAAAGAGCGCGAAAAACCGAAGCCAAAGGCATATTCATTTTTAATGGGCCAACCCATTAATATTTGAAGTATACAAAACTTTAGCCTTAAATATAACAAATCCAATCCACAAATCCCAAATCCTGTTAAAAGCCCAAAACAAAAGGCCAAATCCAACCCTGAGTATAAGTCAACATCTTATAAACCATTTGGTCAATATTACTGTACTTCCCTTCCATTTCCCCCCTTTTTCACTGTTACATAAAATTGTACGGGGTAAATTCCACTCCACGCATTCCTTTTGCTTCTAGAAGAACACGCAGAATGCGTGTGTATGTCACTCCAAGCCACTGGCAATCCCAAAGGCATTCATTGGTGGATGAGACGTCACATCAAATCAAGGGCTCAGATGGATTAGGGATTAAGGCGGTTTGGAATGGAAGGCTAAGATCAAAGGCTTTTGAGCTCCCCACACAAGAAACACACCCTGCATCTTGGTTCTTTCATAAATAGGGCTTGAAGTCTTCATTTGTAATGATTAGTTGAGGAGTAATGTAGTTTTACTTTTACCTTATTTTCTAGCTTATTAATTTTTTTAAAGCAATGTAACCTTCTTTTATTAATGAAATTCCATTTTCCTTAAATTCTGTCTTAATATTTTAGTTTTAAGCTTCTTATTATGCAATGTGTTTTCATTTAAAGCAAACTCAATAAGCTCTTATAATCATGTGTTACTCAGTTAAGCTTTCTAAAATGCTTAACTGAGTCTTCTGTTTCTATTCACTCTAAAAATATACCTCAGCTTATTATTGGAAGATAAGCCAAATTTGGACAGGCTTATAGACCTTACCAGCTTGTATTAAACAAGCTGGAGCTTGTAGAAAAGCTCTTTTGAGCATTCTAGATCCCTGATTAGCTGGGATCAAGGTACACTCTCTTTTTCCATTTTCTAGCTCAATCTCTATTTCAATCTGCTTATCTACTTAATTGTTGCTTATATTTGCTTATATTTGCTTATTTAGTACTATTGTTGCTTAATATGTTTAGCTTTTAGTTTAAAAATAGTTTAGTTAAGTTTTAATTAAATCTGTCCTAAAATCAGTCAATTTAGCTTCTTAGTTTAGCTTATTAAAAAGTGCTTATTTGTCCAAAGTTTTTGCATACTTTACATTAATATGCCTAGTGTATCATCTGTTTTCAAAAATCAGATGTTAATTAGATCTGTTTAAGCTTTAAATTAGATTTTCAGATTTTTAAGGAGTGTTTGGGATAAGAGCTTAAATAGGTTTAGAAGCTGTGTAATCTGTTTTTGGGTCACCAACTGAATTTCATAAGCTCTTATTAGGCCTAAGTGATAGTTTTTATAAGCTTTAAGGTAGTTTGGTTAAGTTTTAAAGTAATTTGAATCAAATGTTTAAGTCTGCTAGGTTTATAGTTTGCTTAAAAAGCTTATCTGTCAATTTTCTTTAAAATGTATTTGAGGTATAGTTTTTATGATCAAAACTTTATTTCTAATGCAACAATGTTAAATGTCTTGGAAAAATCTTGTTAGAACTTTAGTTAAAAAACAGTCAAGAAATTCTAGTTTGTTGAGTCATACTTAAAAGTCTGATTAGGCAGACCATTAGGGGTTAGGATTTAGCTAATCTCTGGATGAGTTTTATTTAAATCAGCTTATTAAAGTCTAAAGTTAATCTGTTTTAAGTATTTAATGTGTCAAAAGTGTTTTTGAGTCCTTAAGCTAGCTGCAAAAGTTGTCAATTTTCTTCAAAAAGTCAAAAAATAGTAGTATAATCTGTCATCTTCTCAAGTCTTTTCTAGCTTATTTACTTGACCAATTTTCTTATTTTCAGCTTCTAGTTGTTATGTGGTCATCAAACTTGATCTGTTTTGAGCTTTTATGGTTTTAGTCTTAGCTTAAGTAGCTTATTTATTAGCTTGAAAACTGCTAATTGGCCTTTTTCATTGCATATTTCTTAAAAAACTGCTTATTTGTTTTTCTTGGCTTTCTGCTTATTTATATTACTTATTTCTGTTCCTCTAAGCTTATTTAGCATAGTGGTTGCAATAGGTTTTTGAGCTTATTCTTAGCTTTTAGTATCTTTTAGCTTAACTTGGTTAAGGCTTGAAAGCTATTATGCTTTTAAGCCAAAACTGAGATAAGTTTGAGCTTATTTCAGCTTATTTGATTAAGTTTCATAAAAAGTTGCTTTTTAAAAGTTGCTTATTTTTATGTCAAAAAGCTTATTCAAAAAGAAGATTTGCAAAATAAAAATGGAAAGGTGTTGGGAGTATTGGGAGGACTCGAACTCGAGACCTCTACCATAACAGCCCGACACCTTAACCATTGTGCCCTGAGGTCTTTTCTGTTAGACCCTTGGGACATTTGGTTTATAAGGTGTAAATTCAGTTTATGCTTATTTTGCTTATTTGCTTATTTTGAAGCTTATTCTTATGGCCTATTTCCAGTTTAGATTTTTTTAAACCTTTAGTTTAGTATTAAGTATTTTCCATAATTTTCTAGAATTTTTAGAATTATTTTAATATTTTTAATGCATTTTCTAGATTAAAAGTGTTTTCAATTCATTAAAAATAAAATAAAAAGTAAAAAAATATAATTTATTTTCTGAGAATTATTTTAAGTCATTTAGGATTTAGAAATTTGAAATTTGAGTTTTTAGGGTTAAAATTTGATTTATTTGCTTAAATGTCGCGTTTTTAAATTCCCGTTAACGTTTTCATGCTTAATCTTTAATGGCTTTAATTGTTTGCTCGCCTTTAATTGCTTTTGTGTTTCATTAGTTGAAATAGAATCCAAAATAAAAACTTTGAAATTATTCAAATCACGCGATCACGAACTTAACCGAGATTCTTAATTCACGCTTCGTCGGGATACGACATCCGGGAGATAAATAATTGTTTGTCCTCAAGCAATTTTTATCAAACGGGATACTCTCTATATTATTACTATTTGGTATTTAGGATATATATATATATATATATCTAAAACCTATATATAGGAAGGATGGTGAAACAATGGCCTCCAATCAAAATTCTTGAAAATGCCACATAATTCATTTT